>ML777126.1:1466297-1477043 GCA_009831015.1 Picea engelmannii
TTTAGTGAAAAAAACTTGTACAATTATATTTACTAGGCGTTCTGAGCATCACAATTTACAACTAAATATGCACCATGTTAAACGACTATGTTCATTAGGAAATAATTATCTCTTTCCTGCCTTTTTTGGAAATTAGAGATGTTAGTTGTTTTATTCATTTGAAGAAGCAACAAGATAGATGGTTTATGAGACCATGAAACAAGCACACATAACTCCAATGTCTAAGAATTTCTCTCTGAAACTTAGAAGAAATTTAATCTAGCATTTGGTGGTTATAGAATAATGACGGGTTTCTATGCAATTCAAGGAAACCTGTGAATGGTTCTTTCCAAATTATGAATTAGAAATTCTACTTTATTAGAAAGTAAGTGAAATAAATTCAGGATCCGTCTGTACTCCCTCCCACAAGAGTTCTTCCTTAGGGTTTGAAGCCGAAAACTGAGTGATCACGCTCCCAGGCCCGTGAGGGCCATGATTCCACAGGAAGGAGGCCGAGCTAGTGCCTCCTACAGTGACGCTACAGCAAATGGTAGCGGCGGAGAAAAGTTTAAGCGGTCGTCCTTCGAGCCGCCACAGGAACTCCGAGCAAACCTCATCATGGATGGAACCTTCAAAGATCGCGACATGGACATTGATCCGGATAACCCAGCCACCCCTGTCACAGCATCGCCGCCTTGGCTTCCTGGTAAGTGTATTCCTCAAGCCCCGCATGCTCCAAAATACATAGTTAACTCTCCACGGATAGAGGAGCAAAAACAATATATGAGAGATCATGCTCTGGTAGGGAAATTTCTAGGGTTGTTTCCATCTGAAAGAGATTTAATCAAATGGATACAATATTGGTGGAAACCAAAGGGGCATTACGAATTACAGTTAGGCTCAAAGGGATTCTTCACAATCATTCTGCACAATCTTGAGGATCGCAATCGCATCTTCGATGGGGGCCCTTACTTCTTTAACTCGACCGGGCTATTCCTCAGATTCTGGACTGAGACATTCACCCCTGAAAAATAAGACTTCACCCATGCTCCAGTATGGATCCGTCTGTACTCCCTCCCACAAGAGTTATGGTTGGAAGAAGTCCTGGATGGCATCGACAACACTATTGGAGTTTATGTAAAGTCCTCGGAGGCTACAAAGAAGAGGAGATATACCTCGTACGCCCGTCTCTGTGTGTACCTAAACATAGAAAAACCACTACCAGGAACCATCACCCTTGAATACCAGGATGAAGACTAGATCCAAACTATTGATTATGAACATATCCCCTTTAGATGTCGAAAATGCCATGAACATGGGCATTTATTCAGAGAATGCCCCCTCGATGAAGCCCCCAAAGAAGGAAACACTGCAGATAGCAAGGATAAGGACGGTTTTGCACCACCAGGAGGGAAACGATGCCAAGCCAACCACTGGAAACCAAACCAGGTAAGCAAAGATCCTTCCACTCGCAACAAATTTGATATCCTACTGGATCAAGCTGAGAACCCTGCAACCAATACCACTCCTAAGGAGCGGCCGGCAGACATCACCTCCTCCTCTAAGATATAGGAAGTAGAACAACAACCACCAGGAAAGAAAACCACCTAGGATCCACAATCTACAGCAGAAAACCCAAAAGAAGCCCAGCAACTAGAAGATGGGGAGGGAGAGATGGACACTGAAGAGCCAGATCTGGCCGATGTAGACTTGGAACACCTCGAACACGCCTACCGGCAGCAAAAACTTTATACCATACCTCTGGATCAACTACAGAAGGTTCATAAGATCTTCATTAACTCCTCTGTAGGCTCCTCAGCGTGATCCAGCAAAAGCCTAAGCATTCAGGGCAGCCACACGAAGACTCCAGGGAAAAACCCAAAAGATGACAAAAAACGAGGAAGGAAGTCCACCACTACACTCATACAGGAAATAGGGCAATTCATGGTAAATTATAGGCAGATGCATTTAATCTCAGACAGCTTCCCCCCCCTCCCCCCTCCCCCATCATCATGAAGATAATCTCTTGGAACATAAGAGGCCTTAATGGACGTAGCAAACAAAAGTTGCTACGAGATCTGATCTTTGCAGAGAAACCGGATATAGTGTTACTTCAGGAAACAAAATGCTCGAATGAAGACTTCAGTAGGCTGCTCCCTTACTACTGGAAGCAAGGGGAAGCAGTGTCAACAGCGGCTACAGGCACAGCAGGAGGACTGGCTGTTCTCTGGAACCTAGCCACTGTACAGCTAGAAAACTTCACCACTACTCGGTGGTCCATCACCACCGATTGCAGACTCATTGGATCTAACAAGCCGGGGCACATCACTAATGTCTATGGTCCAGCCAACACTAGATAAAAACAAACCTTCCTCATAAGCTTGAATTATCTCCATAGCTTGCTCAGTCACAAGAACTGGATCATAGGGGGAGATTATAACCTCATACGGCACTTGGACGAGAAAAAAGGGGGTTCCAGGCGCCTGGATCAAGACACCAGTGACTTCAATAGTTGATCGACAATCTCAACTTGATTGACCTGGAGCCCACTAATGGCATCTTCACCTGGACCAATAGAAGGACAGGCACTCACCAAATCGCTTGTAAACTGGACCGCTTTCTCATCTCCGATTCCCTCATGCTGGACAGCTTGGCCATGGAAGCGAGCATACTAAACACTCACGGCTCGGACCACTGGCCCATCTAGTTGTGGATAGAAGTACCTGCCACACCAGGAAGAAAACCTTTCAGATTTGAGCAATTCTGGCTCAACCATTTAGACTTTGAGGCCAAAATTCGAAACTGGTGGGAACAGACAGAGGTCACACAGGGCACCAAGATGTTCAGATTTCAACAAAAATTAAAAAATTTGAAGCAACTTATTAAAACATGGAATAAGGATACCTTTGGCAACATCTTTGACTCCCAGCGGCAACTGTCGGAGCAAATGGAAAATATACAACAGCAGATCCGGATAAGTGGCTTAACGGAGGACCTAAAGGCCCAGGAAGCGACAATCACTTAGAAACTAGACACCAGGAAAGCACAGGAAGAGATCTTATGGAAGAAGAAATCACGCGTTCAGTGGCTCAAAGAAGGGGAGCACAACACCAAGTTCTTCCACAGATCCGTCATGCAACGACGCCACTCAAACAAAATCACGCATTTAACCTCTGATACAGGTGAGCATTTATACGCCCATGAAGATATAGCTACAACATTGAAGGATTATTATCGAGACCTCCTCACCGAGCCATCCCCCAATAGATCAGAAGATATAGCCAAAATAACACAACATGTGCCTTCCCTAGTCACCCAGGAGCAGAACGCAGACTTACTTCAGCCTATTACCATTGAGGAGGTGGATCAGGCGCTGCGAGACACCCCCAAAAGCAAGGCTCTGGGCCCGGACGGATTCACCAGTGATTTCTTCCACCACTGTTAGCCAATGATACGCAAGGAAGTCTGGGAAATTATTGAGGACTCCCGAGACACGGGACAAGTCCTTCAAGCTCTCAACGCCACTTTCCTCACTCTCATACCCAAAGAGGGACAGGCTCACCATCCAAAACAGTTCAGACCCATTGCTCTCTGTAACGTCATCTATAAACTTCTGACAAAGGTAATAGCCAGCAGACTCAAGCCTATCTTGCCTACCATCATCTCTCCAGAACAATCTGGCTACATCGAAGGCAGAAAAATTCTAGATAGCGTCATCCTGGCGCATGAGGTAATCCACTCCCTTCAGAAAACCAAAATGCCAGGTATGCTTTTAAAACTAGACCTTTCCAAAGCTTTTGACAAAATTAGCTGGGAATACATGAGGGATTTTCTCCTTGCCTTTGGTTTTGAGGAACGTTGGGTGTCATGGATCCTAAATCTCACTTCCACTGCCTTCTTTTCCATCCTCGTCAATGGTGTCCCCACCCGCCCTTTCTCACCTTCACGAGGTATCAGACAAGGAGATCCTGTCTCCCCCTTCCTTTTTCTAATCATGGAAGAAGGCCTCAGCTGGAGTATTCATGCAGCAGTAGGTAATGGCAGCCTGGAAGGTCTATCGCTGCATGGCATCTCCCCCCCCATCTCACACAGCCATCTCCCCCCCATTCTTCAAATCCTCCAGACCTTCTCNCAGACAAGGAGATCCTGTCTCCCCCTTCCTTTTTCTAATCATGGAAGAAGGCCTCAGCTGGAGTATTCATGCAGCAGTAGGTAATGGCATCCTGGAAGGTCTATCGCTGCATGGCATCTCCCCCCCCATCTCACACAGCCATCTCCCCCCCATTCTTCAAATCCTCCAGACCTTCTCGGACGCCTCGGGCCTTGACTGCAACAAAGACAAATCCCTCATCATTTTATTTAACACACCCCCTCCAGTCCAAAGACACATCTCCGAACTTTTGGGTTTTCAAAGAAGCTCCCTTCCGTCCAAATATCTCGATATTCCTTTGATAGATAATGCCCTTCGAAACTCTTCCTGGGAACAACTGATCTCTCCCTTCTCCAAAAAACTCTCTTCCTGGACCCTTCGAACTCTCAATCTCCCCAGTCGACTCATTCTCCTCCGAGCGGTTCTTCAGGCTCTCCCCACCTATATTTTCTCGGTTCTGACCGCCCCCACCTTTGTGCATACCACCATAAAAAGCTTACAGCAAAACTTTTTGTGGCAAGGCATCAATACAGAGAAGAAAATCGCGCTGGTAAGTTGGGAAAAAATTTGCAGGCCCAAAGAGCAAGGAGGACTTGGACTAAGGGATCCCAGCATCATGAATAAAATTCTTAGTGCAAAAATATGGTGGAGGTGGCTAAAACACCCAAAGGATCTTTGGGCCTGTCTTTGGTGGAAAAAATAAGCACCGTCGGTAGCAGAAAAAAATCTCATACGCTGGAACGGGGATACACCGGGCTCTTTAGTTTGGACAGAGGCCAGGCAAAACAGACACCTCATTACCCAGCATGCTTTTTGGGAAATTAGAGATGGGAAAACAACCCTTTTCTGGAGCGACTCCTGGAAGCAATGGCCCACTCTAGATCAGGAAGAATGGGCCGGCCAAATTTGCGCCCCATCCATGCAAGCGGGCCTGGTGACGGTGGTAGACTACTGGAGGGACGAGTAGTAAGACAACACTTGGCGGCATTGGCTAATGGATAGGCAGAGCTTGCATTCAGGCGACCAGGTGGAATTGGGCCCATATCAAACGGAGATACTTAAAAGGAAAATAGCCAAACTCACCGGAGAGGACATCCTGCGATGGGGACATCGACCAAAAGGAACCTTTAGCATGAGTGAATCCTATCACATAAAAGTTCATTTGAGCTTGGAACATGTAGACAGAATTTGGCAAAAGATTTGGAATCTAAAACACTGGCCCAAAATTACTCTCTTCCTTTGGTTGGTGGCACATTCCAGTATCCTCACTTGGGATAACCTCTCCAAGCGTGGCTTTGTGGGTCCCTCAATTTGCATTCTCTATGGGGAAGCAGTCGAAACCATAAATCACCTCCTCACCTCCTGCCCATACATAGCACAAATCTGGGATCAAATGGCGTTCATAATGCACACCTCAGATTATGTTCGAGACAACGTTGCAGATACCATTGCCGATTGGAGGGACCACCCATTCCATTCCCCCCTCTTGAATCGGATCTGGAAATTAATCCCCGGATTCATCCTTTGGCAGGTCTGGAAGGAGAGAAATCGAAGGCTCTTTAGAAACACCTTTCTTCCTTGGCAACAGTGTTGGACGAGTTGCCGCCACAACATCCTTGAAACACTCCACCTCCACCCCTGGACAGACCAAGATCTAACCAACACCCCCTCTGAATCCCTAATCCTAAAGCATTGGCTCCCCCTACCTCCCCTTCCCCCCCCTCTTACCGCCCCTAAACCTACCCCCACCCCTAGACCTTCCTCTTGGTCAGCCCCACCGACAGACTTCCTCAAACTCAATTTCAACGAAGCCTCCAAAGGCAACCCAGGCGCAGCAGGATACAGAGACGTCTTTCGCAATCATTAGGGGTGCATTATTCTAATCAGTGTAGGCTCCTTAGGCCATACTACGAACAATGTGGCGGAACTTTGGGCACTCATTCGGGGGTTACAACTTGCCAAGGCGCATAACTTCAATCATCTCCTAGTGGAAGGCGACTCTCAGATCCTTGTCAACCTTCTTGGCCAGCTCTTAAATGGCGCCGACCCTGACAAACTCTCCCCAAGATGGCGGCTCTCGCATGGGCTTCAAATCATAGCAGAGCTTTTGCACCCCAACCAGGTAATCATACCCGCCCATGTCAGACGGAAAGAAAACCAAGTAGCGGACTGCCTGGCTAACATAGGAGCAATCTGGGAGGGTCCAAAACTCCTCTGCAACACTGCTCTAGATCAGACGCATCCCATTCTCCACCAGTGCATCAACAAAGAAGTGGAAATGGACAATCACCCGGATGGGGTGTTAGTGCCCACCACCTGGTGCGTAGAGGTGGAAAGGGGAGGCCAGCGAAGCACGGAGCCATGTGCTCGGCTCGTGTCTACTGTATCCGTCACCCCCGAACATTAAAACGCATTCAACGACGATGGGAGGGGCATTAATTCACGCTCCCTCGACCACCCTTACGAATAACACAATGAAATCTCCCTCTTGTGTTACCGCTCGAGTGTTTGGCTCTAATTTCGGCTTAGCAGTTTTCATGGTCTCTCGATTGTTCCTCACCTTTCACCTTGGCTCTGTAGACTTTCTGCAACAGCCAACCCACACTATGCCGCGACAGAGAATGATCCCACGCCGAGGCTCTCCTTGTCACCCCCGGTGCCCCCGCACTTCCTCCTCGCCATCTGGTTCATCCACCCAGGCTCTTGAGGGTCTGGCTGTCATTGATGTTTTCGATACCTGGTGGTCTCCCTCCGCCCAACATTCTCCTCCTCCCCTGGCGCCTGCACATGGTCGACGCAGCAAAACAAAAATTCCCTGCCCCAACCTTTCACGTGAAAACTACACCATTTTACATGACTTGGTCTTTGACCTCCGAGACGGAGTGAACGACCTCCAGTTTCGGGTCCAACAAATGGAGGGGAGGCTGTCCATCCTACTTCAGCTCCTCGCCAACCCCCCTGAAGCCTCCTCTGAGGATTCCAGTGATGCTTCTCTTAGCGACCCCGCGGGCAGCCATCAGCATGATGATACAGAGGGGAGCCTGCATTCTGAAGGGCAGACAGACACACCTGTACCTATGACAGACTCCGCGAGCATGCCGACCCTGGCTGGCAATGAACGAGGTGACGAAGGGCCAATTCTGGCAGCAGTAGTGGACGAGAAAGGCTCCAGACTCCAGAAGCTTACCTCGGCGGCAAGTGTAAAGCTGGAAGCTAACGAGGCCAAGGCCGACGACACCACGGACATGCAATGGACGCTCAGCAGCGGGACACCTGTCATTGAGGAACCCTGGCCAGGCCTCTTGCCAGAGTATGTGCCAGATTACACACAGCTTGTTCCTTACTTTAGCTCTAGTGGCTCTCATGGTAGTTAATTGGTCTGGTTTTCTTTAGAATGTTAGTAAATTTTGAAACTAGTATAATACAGTTGGCTGAACTGGTTTCTCCTGATGGAGCAGTTCAGTAATTACAACCGCTTGACTCAGCTATGTACTCTTGATCTTGGATCTTAGAAGGCTTTTTATATATAATACAAAAAACCTACTTACAAAAAAAATATATATATATTTGCTTCTATGCATAAGTGCATTGTAAAGGTAGAAGATACTCCAAAATATGGATATTTAAGTATTAAGCGAGAATTCATTTGATGGAAAATTTGAAAAAAAAAAAAAAAAAAAATCTATTAAAAGTTTAAAAACACATTCTTAATAACTAAAATTCTTAAGCTATTATAGTATATACTTAAAAAATGTAAAATATTTTTTAATATCTTAAAATTTCAATAAGCACAAATTTCAAAAAATCCATAACCAACAGAACCCCAAAGGACTTGCCTCACCGAGATAACCTCATTATGGCTAGTGTATGTACCTTTTTTGTAAACCCCCTTATTTGTAAACCCATCAAAATTGAGGGGTATTAGAATTTCAAGGAGGAAGGGATAAAGTAAATGAGTGGAGTTTAAAATTAGAAGTAATGTGAATCCACCAAAACAATTATGGATTAAAATAAAGTAATAATCAAATTTCATTATTAATTTAAAAAATTAATTATTAAATAAGTAAAGATAGAAGAAATATCAATTTGTCCTATCACATTTTCCTAAAGAAAGTGACAAAGAAATAAATATGATCTCTTCATAAGTCATCCCACATCCTTCTCAAACACATGGAAAACTAATCATGCCACATCTTCTCAAACATGTGGAAAACTATGGATGCATGAAATTATTTTTAGCGGACAATTTATCCAAAATGTCAGAGGTTCTGATTCCTACATGAATTGTATAAGGTGTCTTCAATGTTTGCATGGAGATAGACCAGGTCATAAATTAATGAAAGGAAATGTACCGGTGTTGTCCCATTCACTCTCCTGAATTTAATAGGAGTTTTAGTATGGGAAGGTGTGCAACTCCTTGGCTTTTAAGTATTTTTTCAATTGGTATGAAGTTTAAGGTTGGTGGAGGGGACAAAACCTTGTCATAAGGACCATGATGCACATGTAGGGTCTCCTATATACTGGGAGAGACAAGTGTCCTCTAGTCCTAGGGTCTCTTATAGAGAGGGAGAGACAAGTGTCCTCTAGTCTTATAGCACTAGTAGGAACAAAAACACTTAGATTGACAGACACGGGGGTACTATATTCATGCAACACTTACAAAAGAGAAGAGATCTCAATTATTAAATTATTTATTTTAGATAGGCTCAATACATGTTAAGTACTTCAGTTAAAAAATAACCTTATTCATTATATTAACTCTAAAATGCTAATACAATGTAGTTTCTCTCAACTCCGCACCTTTCCACCTTCTAGCTTTAACGGTTCTTCCTAATTTATCCAACAATATACTCAGATTAAACAATTGAGTTACCACACTTACACCAACTGCAATTACTACAATCCCCTCCGAAGGCAACTACTTACAAACTACTATTATTTTAGATGGAAACAGGATCTTATTTTTTAAGTGAATCGGTTCTGCGTCATTGAGAACACATATTGGCCCCAGGCCATTTTTGAACTGAACAGGGACACCCTTTAATGGTGCCTTATAATCACTGCAGATCATTTCCTTCTTTTGAGGATCAAGTATATATGTGATAATGGCTATTTGGTATCTTCATGTAGATCAACCATAGCCATTTTAATTCTAGGAAGCATAATGTGGAGCCTTTTAGTGGATGTGTTATTAGACTCCTTTTATATTAATTTTTTTCACGCTTCTATAACAATGTTTCAAAGATAATAGTATTTCACAGGCATTTTACGGGGAAATTTGCCCATTGCTACAAGTTTTCCAGCACGACGATAATAATTATCTTTTGCAATGGATTTAATTTCATTGGATTTAGTTCCATAATTTGAAAGTACCCAGTGCACGACGATAATAATTATCTTTTTCAATGGATTTAATTTTATTGGATTTAGGGTTTAGTAATTAAAAGAATCCAAACCAATAAATTAAGGAAAAAAGAAAATGTTGTTTTGAATTGATTTTAATATGAGTGAAATTAGTTGATGGAATTTTTACCTTCTTCGACTGTAAATTTCGACCTCAAAACGATGAAAATCATAAGTAATGCTTGAAATCAAGTTTTCCATAACTTGAAAGTAACCAGTGCACGACGATAATAATTAACTTTTGCAATGGATTTAATTTCATTGGATTTAGGGTTTAGTAATTAAAAGAATCCAATTAACTTTTGCAATGGATTTAATTTCATTAGATTTAGGGTTTAGTAATTAAAAGAATCCAAACCAATAAATTAAGGAAAAAAGAAAATGTTGTTTTGAGTTGATTTTAATACGAGTGAAATTAGTTGGTGGAATTTTTACCTTCTCTTCGACCTCAAAACGATGAAAATCATAAGTAATACTTGGAATCGCAGTGAGCAGGCATGTAATGTTTTCTGAGATCAATTATGACGATCCTAAGCAATTTTTTTATGTACTTTCAAATTATTAAAATTTATTTATGTATTAATTTTTTTTATGATAAATTAAAACTAATTTTGAAAATTTACATATTTTTTAAACTATTTTCATTATTATAATCAAATTCAATGATTAAAAAAACAATTTAACTATCTCTAATAACTTTATAATAAAACTTTTTTATAAATAAAAAATAAATTGAAAATTGAAAATTTTATTTTAAAAAAAATATAATTTTTTTTTTAATTTTTATATTATTGTAATCATATGGTCAAATACTAAGAAACCATTTTTTTTACTTGAATAACTCTTTTATAAAATTTTACACATCCAAACTCAAGAATTTAAAAGTTCAACCAACATGTTTGCAACCAAATCTTAAATTTCAAGATTTAACTAACAAAACTATAAATTTAATAATGGTAATTACCATATTAATATTTTCCTACAAAATTCATATACATCTAAGTACCTGATGCTGTGCATAAAATTTAAATTTCCTCTGACATAAAATTTCCCAAAATTAAAATTAAAATTATATGTACTCCCAAATTAACGAGTTCCGCATCGTCACACGTCTACATCCTCTACAGTGAAGAACAATGTCACTCCATTCATACAAGCAAATATTTTAATCCTCATTCAAAGATCTCCTTCTAATAATTCTCAATTGTTGTCAA
>ML777126.1:1478969-1561938 GCA_009831015.1 Picea engelmannii
ATTCCTTTCTCTGCTAAATTAAATTTAAACACAATAACAATCGAATGAAATCAGAGATAATTTTATGGATTAATTTCAATTACATTTGTATCGAATCAAATTAAAACAAAAACCCTACATAATTACATTTGTATCGAATCAAAATAAAACTAATATAACTAATTTGACGAACTAACACTAATCCAATAAACTCACCTTGAAGGAATTAAGGCCTACGCAGATAAGGTTAGCCCTCCAATCTCCAGTCCACCATCATCTATCATGTTTCCAGGTTCTGCCATGATCTCCCTTCTCTCACTTATCAAATGACTCAAACAGTACAAAATTCATGCTTCAAACATGAACACATAAATATGCCTACATATCAGAGCGCAGGATCCTACACTACAACGCCTAACATGGACAAAGGAGACGGCTAACAAACACAAAGCAAAGAGCAAAGAAAAGGAGGAGCGGATGAGCTAGCCGATTCATAGAATGATTATAAATCGATTGAGCATTTAATTTGGTTTGTTCAGGATAGGATAGGATATAGAATCCAATGTATAAATTGATCCGTCAAAACAAGATCACTATCTTAATAAACCTAAAGGAAACGGAAATGTCTGGCAGAAATTGAAATTTAGCCGTTGGATAAGATTATAATTACAATCCAACGATAGAGTTTATTGTGCTTTTTTAACTGTAAATTTTTTAAACTATTTAACAATTATCGAGCAACGTGGCAGCTAAAAATTCAAATATTATAACGGTGGATTTCTGTCTGCTTTTTTGCTTAGATGCTTTTCCATTGTAAACACACCCTGCAGTTTAGGTTTATTTCCTAATTTAACAAATTTAACAGTAGGCTTTAATAAAAAATCTAACCATTTTGCAAGGAAAAGAAATCAAACTAACCATTTTGCAAGGAAAAGAAATCAAACTCAACGCTTAGATGCTATTATTGTTATTCCATGGGTTTTTTTAATAAGACTAAATGAATTCACGTCATCTACACCACTCGCATTTAAATTTATTTCAAAATTAAAATTAGTCGATAGATTTGGGAGGTAGTTAAACATTTGGTAATGGGTTTATGAATTAAATTTCTTAGTGATGTTGCTTATTTATTAAACTTTATATGGTAAGTGATTAACATTTATATTTATACATTTATAATATAAAAATATGATATTTCTTAACATAAAAAAAATATTTTATTGAAAAAAAAATATATCATATGTTATTTAAGAAAATAATAAATAACATTGCATATTACATATTAAATATAAATATAAATGTAATAATATATTTTTTTATATGTTATTTAAAAATAAAATTTTGATACTATTACATTTTAACAATAGTAAATTAATAAATTGAAATATATTTTAGGGTGAGAATAAATTTTTGTGGGGATTATTTAATGGGTCATTCATAAAAAAAATCTTGAAAAAATAAGGTGTAAAATTTAAATCTTCTTTGTGGATTATTTTTGGCTTAAAGTTGTTATTTATGTGATATTATATTTCGTATTGATATAATGCCATAGTAAAATAATAGTTGATTGATTATATGGTGAGTATGTTTTCTTGCACAACCCTCTTCTCTCATATTTTGTACAACAAATAATAATAATAATCCATAAACAAGAGCACTCTATAGATCCGCTTATCACCATCATATCCATTAAAAAAAAATTAGATACACCAAACAAATAACACCTTGGAATTAAGCTCTAAACATGACATTTATATGAAGTTAAGAATGTTCAATCTTATGTGGATACAACAATGTGGAGTTTTGATACCCTAAGTGTGGAAAGGATTTATACTAGTTGTGTTGAGACCACCCTATGCAATTTTAAGATGAGTGTTAAAGAATGAACCCCTCAACCCCTTCAATGTAGTAACAATTAACCCTTTTTGACCTCTAGGTTCTCCCTACATGAATCCCTTTAATGTTCACCATTATAAAGACTTCCACCCCTACAAATTCCTTCTTCTTGACCCTATTTATCACCCAACCGATGACTTGTAATGGAAACCCACTCATTTCTCCCTCTGCTCAATTTAGATAATAATAATAATAATAGTCCATTTTTAAGGTCACGGCCAAGACAAACACCTAATTGGTGTATGAGAACCCCTTGTTTATGGGACAAGGGACCCCCTTGTTGACTGGTAAATTCTACGGGGGTATACATACCCTAGCCCCCTCTAGATTTGAACTTGTGACCTCTTAAGAGGAAACACATGTTCTTAACCATTAGGCCCACTCAGGGCTGTAAAACATTAGGGAAAAAATGCATTTGCAATGTTTAATGAAGGTTTATGGAAAGAAGGATGTTGGGGAGTGATGTCATCGATCGTGTTTGTTAATCCAACGATCGAAGTTTGCCTCTCCCCATGGAATTGGAAACCCACCTTATCTACATGGTTTGAGAAATTTGGGATGGTCATAAATACCCTAACCTGACACTAAGAAATGGTTCCCCAAAAGTAAGTAGAAATTATCCTAAATGAAAAATAAAGCATTAATTATGTGTTTAAACATATGTAATTCTCCAAACCCATCTAATTCAGGGCCTTGAGTATTTCTTGTGAACTCCTTTTCCCTTTAGTAATCTCCATTTTTTACTAGCTCAATATATATGCTACGAGGAAAACATGTTTTAGTGGAGGTTTTAATTGTTACAAGATTAAGTAAAATTTGTAAAAGCATCCAATAGTTATTGTTAGATATTTTGAATTACCTTAGTGGTTTAGAATTGCTAGATGTATCCCATGCATTATTATTTAGACGTATAGAATACTATTTGGAAATATCTTTAGAATACTATTTGGCAATATCTTTAGTGCATAGTGAGAATGCCTACTTGTCACAAGATTCATGCTCAATATGAACATACTCCCATATGTATTTATTTTTAAATTAATGAAAAAGCATATGACTTGTTAGTGAAGTAATGAAATTCAAGGCCATGGGCCCCATAGGTTAGTATTCTTTTGATTTCGTAAGTTGTGTCATTGATTGTTTTTTCACCTGAAATATTTCTATTGATTCTTGACAGAAAACAAATGGAGTTTTGTGATTTTTTGTGGGTCCTACAATGCCATGTGAGGTAGAATCGTGATTTCCATTGTTTTCTTATTTTGTAATGCATGTATTTCATTCCCTATGTATCATGAATAATACGGTCGACCAATTGATTGAAAGAAATTTGAATGTTGAAGGTATCTAAACCAATGAGTTTTCTCATCCTTTCCCTTTATTCATCTATCGTTATTGATAAGAAATATTTTCCATCCCTACCTAATTGAGGGACCTTGCGATCTAGCTACCACCTCATATGAATATTTTTTTATTCCCAACAAAATAAGTCAATTGACATAGAAAACTAATCATCGTCTGATCCATTCTTAACATTATATATGATGTATAATGGACCATTTGGAGTATAATATTGACATATTGATTATGTAGAAAAAAATAAAACAAAGTATCTTTTCTCTTTCTTGACAAAATTTTCATTAATTTTCTAATCTACAATGTAAATACTATGCTATTTCAATTCTCATAGAGGAATGAGTACTAGAAGAAACACGACAATTGAGGTCTCTACAGGGAAAATATTAGTAAACGACAGCACTTGTCAATCCTATGCATGTACACATATAGATCTATACATATGAACAACATGTAGTACAACATTTTTCATCTACAAAAAACAAGGAGAAAGAGAATCCCAATTTCATGTCAACTTAACAAACTTATCCTTTGTGTGCCATGTATACTTCCTATAATGCCATTTTCATATTATTCATATTGAAAATAATGATAATATTAAAAAAGTCCTAAAAGAATCAATCATCCTTATATGTCGATGGAGGATATGTTTATTCCTTCCTTAGTGCAATCATGTTTATAGAGCTAAAATAACTCATAAAATCAATTTCAAAATCCCCTTTCCATATGAAAATACTTAACAAGTTTCAAATACATAAGAAGTTGATCCTTCCAATAGTAGTATATGCATTAGTATATGTCCCTTACTTATTTTTGGCTATTTGGCCCTCCACTTGAGCTTGCTTGATTAGCTATGGGATGTTGCAATTTTTTTTTTATCCTTCTATTTGTTAACCATGTTAGACTCATTGAAATGGGGATGATGCACACTTCTTGGAATTGATTGTATCTATGTAAGCCTCCTCAAACTGTACGCACTTCTGAAATAATCCTTTAACCCATACCTTTATTTATCTATATGTTTTAGTCTTCTCTCCAATTTTAAAGTAAATTCAAACCATTATTAGTTAAACATCATTTTGGAACCAACTTTCCTACTCTTCTTAAAATAGTAGATAGATTCTCTAAGGATGAAGGTAGGGACTTGTTGCCTTGTATCTCCTATATTTAATTCATTTCCATTTGTTAATTTGTTGTTGCTTCCTACTTATTGTTGAAGCCTAATTAAATCACCCCAATTTCTTTGCATCCCTAAGTCACATAATCAAACCTAATTAACCTAGTGGCCTTTTCTCCTTCTCTTTTCTTCCTCTATTCCACTCTCCTAGAGTTTATCATATTTTCATGAAAATAAAGTGTTGATTCCACTCTATCCTTCATCATTGTTGTAATGTGGCACCATACTCTAACTACCATGCAACATGTTGAAAATTTTCATGAGTGGAAAAAGTGTTGTTGAGCTAGTCCATGACCTTAGCTATCAAATACTCTTTATAGAACAAACAAATAACATGATAATTCTTTCATACTTCCAAGACAATAGTTAAATACCTACTGAATTACATAAAAACATTGGCATAGTGTGAACCTTAGAAATAAATCTCATTTGGATAGATATAATAGATAATATAAATTGGAAAACCATAGACATTAGAATATAGCTATAATTAAATCCTAACAATAAAATCCACACTGATAGCACAAAATATAACTCAAAGGAAACCAGACTAACTAGCTTGAAGTGAACCTCCATCTTTACAAATGGCATTCTCAATAATGGTTTCCCCGAAAAGGTCATATTCCTCATATTGAGATTTACCAACTTCGAGAAATCCTTGTGAAAAACCACTAAGTATTTGGTGATTGGTTTGAGGGTCATTTCAAGGAATTTCAACATGTCATAAAAATGGTCTTTGTATTTCTTATAGGAATCAATCCTAGAAACTACGATTTCCTTGGAGTGCCAGTGTATATCCTATACCTTTAAGAGAGTTTTCATTTGCATTATGTGATTGGGATCCCTAATATGGGTGTACTAAGGTTATTCTTCATCCCAAGTAAAGTTTTCCCTCTCCAGTTTGGTCTCGTGTTTCAATAGCTTGAGCTTCTAGTAAGTTTCATTACATTTTATCATCGAAGGAGACTTTTATCTTTGTGTTCATCTTGTCAAATTGGAAGAAATGTCTTTGTTTAAAACCAAAGAGTAATCCTTGGAAACATATTTCCTAGATGTGTTAGAACCTAAGTCGTCAAAAATTGGAGTGATGTCCCTAGTTTGACATTTCCTTGTCTTGCAAACCTGCTTCTTGGTACTTTTTTGAAGCATTGTAGAAGAAAGATAATAAAATGACTTGGGAGGGTATTTTCCTACCCAGGTCATCTTCATTATAACATATTAAAATTAAGTTGGCATGATCCATATTCCTTCAAAGTTTGTTTATTGGTGGAGTAGTGTGTTAGGAGGAGGTAGAATGACATGATCTAGGTTGATCAAAGTACAATTCTCAAAGGTATTTGGATTATCATAAAATTGAGGCTCTATCGATGTGCTAACTTGATGTAAAATTTGTTTGTATTCTTGATCTTTATGCCCACAAGAACCCATGATATCCATTCCATGTTATAAGTCATCATGGTATCTTGTTGGAATACTAAGTAGGGGCTAAAAAAACACTTTTGGTTCCTAAAATCATGCCAATAACATCATGTGAAGGTGGGGGAATATGTAGATTAATGTCCTTCACACGTTTTTCCACAATGTCAACAAATTCCCCTTATCCAGGAATCTTAAAAGACACATTAAATATATTTTGAATTTGCACATTTCTAGCACTCCTATTTTAATATACATCTTATGATTCTTTACACATTGGAGCTTATTTGTTCATGACTAAATCATCTTGATGGACCCATTAAAGATCAATAATGTGACATTCCCACTAGTCATACTTTAATTTTCATCTTGTGTGTCCTTTAATAATGAATCATCTTGAAAAAACAATTAAATACATATAGACACAACATTTCCAACACTTATATTAAATATCAAATATCGATTTTATGATGGAGAAATCTATGCTAAAATGATTATACCTATGGTAAAGTGGGTATAAAGAATGATTCAATATAAATAAATATTTGACCTACAAAAAGGAGGATAAATGATATGGAAATACAAATGTTGGGGGTTATGCCATAGAGCCTAGATGTTAATCCAACCCTAGATGAGCACCTGTCCCCATGGCATTGGTAACCCACCTTCTTTATATGGTTTGAGAAATTTGGGATGGTTATAAATACATGCACCTCACATGAAGTAAGGGTTCCACAAAAATAAGTAGAAAATACCCTAAATGAAAAAGAAAAAATTGATTGTGTTCAAAGATAGGTTAGTATCCAAACCCATCTAATTCATGACCTTGAGAATTTCTTGTGAAATCCTTTTCCCTTTAGTACTCTCCATTTTCCACCAGCTCAATATATATGCTACAAGGAAAACATGGTTTAGAGGTTTTTAGTGTTACAAGATTAGTTAAAATTCATAAAAAAAAACATCTATCAAAATATTCATGAAAGGTTGCAATCTTTTTTTCCTTGGTGTGTTTTATGTCGAGAAGCTAGAGGATTTCTAGACATGCCTAAAGAAATATACTCTCTAAATTTAAGAGAGGGAGAAATGGGTGGCTTTCCCTTGAATTTCATTATAAATATGGTCAAGGAGAATGCATTTGCATGGGTATAAGGCTTCACAATGGTGACCATTAAAGGGCTTCATGTAGATGAACACAAGGGAGGGAGAACCAAGAGGTTAGAAGGGGTTGTGGGGGTTGTTCTTTGGAAGTTGTCATAAAATTCCATAGTGTTGCATTAAAAGAGCTAGGGTAACGCCCTGGTTGTTTTGGTGAGGGTATTAAAAGTCCCCATTGTGTATCCACATAGCATTGAACATTCTTAACCTCATATAAATGTCATATATTTAGATATTAATTCCAAGATGTTATTTGTTTGGTGTATCCAAACTTTTTTAAATGGGCATGGTAGTTATTACATGGGAGGTGGTACGATTTATTCTTATTATTATTAGTTACACTAAAGAGGAGAGAGGAGGGTAGAGCAAGAAAACATACTCACTTTGTAATCAATCAACTATTATGTTACTATACCCTAATAACAGATGACATGTAACATTGCATAAATAACAAACATAAGCCAAAAATAATCCACAAAGAATATTTAAATTTTCCACCTTATCTTTCAAGAGCAAAAACTTTATCAATTGCCCATGAAATAATCCTCACAAAACATTTACTCTCACCCTAAAAATGTGTTGCAATTTTTATTATTATTAAAATATAATAATATCAAAATTTGCTTTTTAAATAGCATATCAATAGATGTATTAGTGCATCTACCTTTAATATATAACATGCAATACTTTATTATTATTATTTTATATATAGCATATCATGTTTTATCTTAAATAACAATTATGTGTCTTATATTTCTTTTTAAATAACATATAATTTTAGTATCATATTTTTAATAGTGTAAATGTTAATCACTTTCCATATAAAATTTAATGGATAAAAACTATCACTAAAAAAAACCTAGATTCATAAACCCACCATCAAAGTCATTAATCTATTATTATTAAAATATAATAATATCCAGATTTTCTTTTTAAATAGCATATCAATAGATATATTAGTGCATCTACCTTTAATATGTCACATGCAATACTTTTCAGTTTTGATCGGAAAAACTACAGTGTAGTCATTAATGACTACACTGTGGCTTTTCCGATCAAAACTGAAAATCCCACCCATAGCAATCTCACTCATGCAATACTTTATTATTATTATTTTATATAGCATATCATGTTTTATCTTAAATAACAATTATGCATCTTATATTTCTTTTTAAATAACATATAATGTTAGCATCATATTTTTAATAGTGTAAATGTTAATCACTTTCCATATAAAATTTAATGGATAAAGACCATGACTTAAAAAAACCTAGATTCATAAACCCACCATTAAAGTCATTAATTATTTTTTAATTTTGTGTCAAGGATAGAAGATTTTCCTCTTCTTGATTTAATTAATTTTATGGCATTCATTTTCATTTTCTTTTTTGTTAATTTTGTGTCAAAAATAGAAGAAAATTTCAGAGTATTTACTTATTCATGGCTTGGCCCACTGATTTTAGAAATATTATCATCTTACATTTTAAAAAAATAAAAATGAAAATGGTGGAATTGCCTACACAATCAAATGGAAATGTAGAAGAAAACGAATCTCTGCAACATCAGAAACATGTAAATTAACCTATGGTTTCCCTCTCATAGTTTCCCAGATGTATAAACTTAGCAAATTAGATTAGATTGATTGCAATGTAATAGATTATTAGATTATATAGATAGAGTATATTTCACATTCATTCTTTTCATGGCTCGAGTAGCATAGTGATTAGTAGTAACGCTAAAAAACGAGAAAGGGTTTCTAGTGCTAACCCGAGCATATCAATGCTCGCGTTTGTTAGAGGCTGCTTTGACCAATTTTCCCCTCTCTCTTCCTGTCATTCGGTGCTCTGTTGTGCATGTAGTGCACAGTATGAGGAAGTAAACAATAGTTTGGTATGGTTTTCTTCAATATCCGTTAGTTTAAGTGCGCCTTTCCAAACTCTCAAATCAAGTAAGGATTTCTTATTATATTAATGCTATGGTTTTTTGGATGTTACTTTGACATTTTCCCGAAAATATAATTCTTATCCCATTTGGTTCTCTACTATGCATGTCGTGCGACTCCATTTGGTGATCAAACTCCTAATCATTTTATAGGCAATGCTCAGTAAACATTCTTATTCAATTCTAAATTAGAAGTACGTTGACGTAAATTATGGTCAATGAAAACAAATATCTCCTATACCTTTGTTTGTGTGGGCTTAGCCCCTGTTCTCTTTGAGAGTTAGATGGAAAAAATGAGCACTAATGTCATCAACCTTTTAGAAATTTTTAGAAACTAGAAACTATTGAGAACAGTCGGGAATTATTAGGATTTATATTATTGTTAGATTTTTCGATGTAAACTATGTGTAGAGTTTATGGAACATTAGATTTTTTGAGTGAACATTCTATCTATCAATACCCTCACACAGTTTACATTTAGAAGTCTAACAACAATATTAGGACTAACTGGAATTTTTTGAAGTTTGTGAACTAGAATTAAAATATTTACTAGTACCAGTGGAGTGGCATTGTTGTTCACTTTAAGAGGATGTAGACATGTCTATGAAAGTCACAATGTGGATTTAGTCAATTTGTGAGTACATTGAATGATTAATTGGGAAATTTTGTGTTACTAGTTAGAAATTTTATGCACAACATTATATATTTAATTGTATATGATTTTTGTATCAAAATATTAAGATGGTTGTTATAATTATTAAATTCAGGGTTTGGATAATTAAATTTTGAAATTCAAGATTTGATTAAAAACATGTTAGTTAAACTTTTAAAATTAAGTTTACTTGTAAATCAAGTTTTATAAGAGGTTAATCAGTTGCTCAATAATTGTGGATATGATTACAATATTATAAAAATCAAATATATTTTTTAAACTTTTAAAATGAAAGTTTGGGATATAATTTTATTTTTTATTTTTAAAATAGTCTTATTATAAAGTTATTGAAAGCAGTTAAGTTGTTTCTTAATTATTGAGATTGAATATAATAATATAAATAGTTAAAACATGTTGTTCAACCCTGAGGATTTAATATGTCGTAAAATATGTTATTCAACTCTGAAGATTTAATATGTATATCTAACTTAAGAAAATGAAAATGATTTAGTTGTGGTTGATTTAATATGTATCTAACTCAAGACAATGAAAACAATTACACATGTAAAAATTAAACGTAAATAATTCATAAGTAATCAATAAGCTTGGTTTTTTAAATTCTTTGAACCATCTTATTTAAAATATAAGTAGTGGATAGGGAAATCATACATTAAACATGATTAGCTCTCTTAGAATTACCCTTCAACCTATGAGATGTGACCATAGAATTCAGCTCTAAAAATTGGCCCAAGTTTCCATGTATGTCATAGTGAGGATGCAGACTTGGCTGGTTTGGAAACCACTTTTGAAGATTTTTGAGCATTGTTTTATAAATAATGAGTTATAAATAAAAAATAAAAAAATATAAATTATTTTCACTTATTTTTTTAAATCATTTTATAAATCATTTAATGTGTTAGTTTGGAATATATTTGTCAAAGTGAAATCCATCCTCTGGCCTTAACGTTGTATCCTCTGGCTTTTATGTTCCTATAGGTTTTACTGAGTTTTCTGTTCCTCCTCTATTACTATAATATTTTTCTCAATGCATAAGTTGGTGCTAGAGAACAAGAATCAGGTGAAGCGTGTACGAGTTATTGCCTGTAAGAAGGTGTTCATGCTATTCTACTTTACGATTGTTGCTTGAGTAACACAATTCTTAACAATAACTTTGCATATATTTAGTTTAAATTCCAATGTTCCAATGCATAACCGGTTCAATCATGAGATCTGTCAATAGTTGGGTGATTATGTTATTGGAAAATATAGGATCTTCTTCCCATCTAAAATAATAGTAGTTTGTTAGTAGTGCCATGTTTCAAAGCGGATTGCAATTGATGTAAGTGTGGAAATTCAATTAGTTTAATCTGAAAAGTATATTTTCCACTAAATAAGATAAAGTACAAGAATTTGAAACTAGAAGGTTGAAAAGTACAGGAATCAGAAAAGATTACATTGTATTAATTGTATTTACATTGTATTAATTGTATTAACTAGGTAGAACTTCCAGTCTATTGAGCCTATCTATACTGAACTAGGATCCTTTTGTTTTTAAAAGTGTTTCGGGAACAAAGTAATGCTATCTCTTCCAATCCAACTATTTTCACTACAAATAAATTTGTATCCCTTGGTTTTTCTTCCAATCTAACTATTTTCACTGAAAATAAATTTGTATCCCTTGGCTTTTCTTCCAGTCCAACTATTTTCACTGAAAATAAATTTGTAGCCCTTGGATTTTCTGTTCCTACTCGTGTTGCAAGAACATGTCTCTTCTAATCAATGCAAACTTTGGATGTACATCATAATCCTTGTGACATGGTTGCGAACCCATTCATTGCTATTTATATTAGTTCCTATCTCATAATCATATCGTCCACAACTCCATGTTCCAAGTCATTGCTATTTATATTAGTTCCTTCTCATACTCAAATCCTACACAACTCCATGTTCCAAGTCATTGCTATTTATATTAGTTCCTATCTCATAATCAAATCCTACACAACTCCATGTTCCAAGCCATTGCTATTTATATTAGTTCCTATCTCATAATCATATCATGCACAACTCTATGTTCCCATCCACTTGGAGCCTAAACTTCATACCATTTGAAAATATACTTAAAAGAGAAGGTTGAGCACCTTTCATACTAAAACTCTTATTAAATTCCCGGATGGCTGTAATGCATTTCCTCTCATTAAAGGCAGAAATGGTCTATCTAAGGCCCTATACAGGTTTTCTAAGAACTAGAGCTTCTTTAAGGGATTATTTTGATGATATTTTAAGTGTATTTTAGTTAGTAAGAAATTTAGGTTCCAAGTGCTTCATAACTTGAGGTGTGCAGTTTAAGATTGTATCATATATATATTGATGGGTAGTGGGTTGTGATTATGTCGAGCCTTGTCTAACTGTTTTATATTTTGGTTTATCTGACATAAATCTGCATAAAATCACAATTTTATGTTGTTTAAATTGCATTTCTAAATATAAAAATGAATTCAGCTTGCTGAAAAATTCATAGACACCCCGATTACACAAAATTAACCACTCAAATCTATATATTCAATTTCTTACTAAATTTCAAACTAAATTAAACAGAAAATATACTTAAAACAATTAAAATACAACTTTTTAAAATATCTTTAAGTACAGATTTGAAGATCATATTTAATACTTGAAGTCAAGACAAGTGGGTATGCTATTGGGTAGTGACACATTCACTTGGATGCATGTATTACTGAGCACAAATGGAGCCTTACAATCACTGGAGATGGCTATTTAATGGAGCGAACAACCCATTTTGAAGTTTTAAGAGCCCATTTTGAACGTTTATTTTACATTATGCAGGCATTTGAAGCATGTGGGGGAGATCCCCTTTTGAAGGTTTATTTTTACATTATGAATGAGAAAATATCAAAACACGTGTTCTGGGGTCGACAGTGTTGGCATGTACATCAGTGATGCCTTGGAAGAAGAGGAGACCACTAAATAACAATGATGCGCAATAACCATGTCAATATATATCTGCCAAACCTAGCATCACAACCAAATCCTATGTTTAGGTTTACGAGTTTGTGGCTAGTTCTAACCATATCTCTGCCCCTAATTGTAATATATTACCCTGTCCCACTCGAGATCCTCGCTAATTGTAGTAATTAAGTTTTGCGGCAGAGAACGTGTATGTGTCCCCTGAACGTGTTTTGCGGCAGAGAACGTGTAATATATTACCCTGTCCCACTCGAGATCCTCTCCACTTAAAATCGAATACGATGTGGAAAAAGTGCGTTAGGTTCAACTAAGTTGGATCAAGAGGATTTAAATGCCGTGTTTAGCTTACATCACCTCATGTCATCAATGCATTTGAAAAATACACTTGCGAATTATTATCAACGATCACTCTTATGAGAAAAAGAGAAAGAAAAGATTAGAAACTGCTTTACTCTTAAAAATAATTTCGAAGAACTTAAAGGGATTAATTTCGTGTTTAATCTTACATAATTTAATATATTTTGATTTATATTACCAACTGATTTCTATTAATAATCATCATTATATAAAATAAAATAATTTAATTTTAAATTCATATATATATATAATTATTGTATGATTCATAATTTTTAAATATTTATTATATATAATATTTAAAAAAAAAAAATCATTGATAATGAAAATTTATATATATATATATATTTTTTTTGTGAGATGTCCATATAACATAATACTTTAAAATTATATATATATATATTTATTATTAATAAAAATATTATATATATATATATATATATATATAATTTGGATAGAAATTTTAGACACCAATGCTAAGAAGATGTATATGATAATTTACTATTTTGCACTTATTAATTTTATTTTTTATAAGAAAAACAATCTAGATAACAATTGTCCCTATAATAATTTAGAACAATATTTACACTTTGGCACTTAGTTGGTCAAACTGTGCAGCTTTCAAGACCTAATAATTTGCAATGGAGTAATGAAGTGGCCAGACTCCATCCAAATATCTTGTATTCTTGGACTATGGACTAGGTAGTAGTTTAGTAGATTATGTGATATTTGATATCCCAGTTTCCAACCAAATAACAACTTTTGACCTTTTAAATGACCATGAGCCCAACTCTGATCATAAATCTTTAACCCTATATAATTTTCCATGTACAGGACCTCCATTGAAGAAAATTATGATAATCAAAGGAATAAGTAAAGTTGACATTTTCTTAAAAGATTTAAATAGTAAATTAAATATCCTAACTTATAAGGACAACATTGAAGAACACTATCATAATTTTACAACTACCCTTTCCACGTCTATTAACAAGTTCTCTTTAGAAGTGTCGTGTCCTAGCCATTAGGGATGCTTCTAATCAGTCTTTAAAACTCGATAAGATCAATACCTACAAATCCCTAATTAAAAAGAAAAAAATGTACTATATCAATAAAAGGAAAGAACAACTTTCACCAGTATATAAGCTCGATCCTAAGATGTTCTGGAGCCAAATTATAAACCACAATACTAAATAAAATAATAGGATTTCCTTTAGGGACTGGAATTCCTACCTTAAAAGTCTTTACGAGTTCCCTAATTCCATGGACACCATCCTCATTGTCCCTACAGAGGAATAAGTTTTTTCATTAGATGATATAGAGTTTGTGGTTAAGCAGCTTGCAAATGGGAAAGCTAAGGACATTGAATGCTACCAAGATAAAAAATTTAAAATTGGAGGGCCTATCCTTATCCCTCACATAATAAAGCTCTTCAATTTAGCATTCAAGCAGGGCTTCCCTAAACCCTAGACACAAAGCCTCATTGTTCTTATTTTTTAAAATGGGGATATAAACATTCGCTTTAATTATAGGACCACTATGATTAGCTTGATTTTAGCGAAGCTTTATGGAATTACTTTGGAAAAGAAGAATAGCCTTTTGCTAGAAATTCACAGTAAAAGAGCTAAAGGCCAGACCAGGTTTAAGAGATATCATTCAACTATGGACCATATTATTACCTTTAGGATAATTTCAGAGGAGTTATGCAATACTAAAACCAATCGTTTTTGTTGTTTTGTTGACTTTAGAAAAGATTTTGGCATGGTTCCTAAGAAAAACCTTTGGAATAGGTTGGAAGAGATAACAGTGCCTCTCAAGTTGAGGGATGTTGCAATAAGGATGTATGATAACATTATTGCTAAGTTTAAAAAAACCAAGGGCTGGTCAAAAGATATTAACTACAATATTGGAATCAAACAAGGTTGTCCCTTGTCCCCTATTCTTTTTGGCATATACATTGACAAGTTAGGAGATTTCTTGGAAAAACAAGGTTGTGTTGGCCCTACTCTCGCTAGTATAGTCATGAATCTTCTTCTTTATGCTGATGAAATTGTTCTTATGGCAAGGAGTCCCCATGATATTGAAAACCAGCTAAGAATCCTCAAGGATTCTTGATCCAATATGGGTATGATTGTTAATACTGATAAGACTAAGGTCATGATTATTGAATCCAATAACATCACTTATTGATCCAGATTATTTTCATAATGAAATGAAAGAACACCAATTACAATGAAATACTCATGAAAATTGCGAGAAACAAATAAATACAACAATACTTGATTTCTATTCATGACAGAATTGTAAAGAGACTATAAAAATACAGAGTGCAAGACTCACCAGAATGGTGGTAACTTTATCTCTGAGAAGATATGTGATGGCTACACTCATTCACATGAAGATGATTACAATAAGGCTCTAAAATCTTTTTTATGATAAATATGAATTCCAAAACCCTAGACATCGAAAAACCTAACCCTAGGAGATGAAACACCAAAAGTCATGTGGGCCCTGTTTGGGTAAGTTAATACATTAACTTCTCGGGGTCATAACTTTTTCATATGATATCCGTTTCAGGCGCATGATATCCCATTGGAAAGGTATTTTTGAGAACTACACATTACGTCGTCAAACTCTCACTCTGTCTACAGTTTGATTGTGGCACCCCAAAAAAACATTTTGTAGGGCCCCAAAATGGCCCTCAAAGTGCAAAAATATGTGTTGACATGAAAAATCCCAAATTAAGTCAGTTGGATTAGCTGGGAGGCCACCAGTATCCAACTGGAAGATGTGTAGGGATTCAGATATCCCCAGAAGTGTAGAACCCATAATTACAAATAAGTACAGAAGAACATGCTGAAATAAAGAATGACAAGAGGATCTAGCTGGAATAGGTTGGTGGCCACCAATATCCACCTGGATCAATCCTCCCTCATTAGGAATAAATTGTCTCCATTGTGTTGAGTTTCTAGGGAAGAGGGGAAAGAATTTTCTGAATCTGAATCTTGGTGACATGCATGCCTTGTTGGAGAAGTTTTGTTTCTTGGTCAGTGGAAGACTATCACAAACTTTTTGTTGATAGGGTTGAATATTTTCCACCAACCTGTTGTCTCTGGATTTGATGGGGCATTGTGCAAGAACCATTCTAGGTGAACAAACAATATCTTCTTTTTCTTCAGAAATATTTTTTTGCTAGATAGAAGGTGTTGAGGCTATAATGGTTGTAGTTTTATTCTCTGCATCCTTTGAACAGACTATGAAGAGGATGAATTTTGTAGTATGAGAGATTACATTGTGACAACGTTTTGGCAGAGCAATAGTCATAACTACCTATGGTATTCTATAGAGATGACTATCCACAGTAATAATGACACTACAAGGGAAAAACTCATAAACAACATGACGTTTCCACATATATGGTTGGCCCCAAAAAACATCACAATCATCAATAGGGGAAACATCACACACTACCTCATACTTGAAGGGATGGATGCCATAAGACAGGTGACACTATTGGCTGACATGAAGATCTTGTCCCTGGTGAAGCCACTCGATGTTGTATGGCTATGGGTGTGGTGTTGTTGACAACCCCAACTATTTGACGAACCTAACTGAGATGAGGTTCTTATGACTATTGTTATCGACAATGAAATGCAATGGGGTCCCCTTCACCCATTTCTATGAATGGAAGAGGTTCTCCCCCTCTTCAGGATCTACCGGTTCTTCTCGTTGAATTGTTGTGGTTGTAGCAGTGGGGTCTGTGTTGATTTTCCGTCTAGTTTCAATATTTTCTAGATTGGATTCTGAATTAGGGTCCGGCTCCTTGTCTTTGACCTCGTTGACCTTTGATTGTTTCGAGAAAAACTCATCAGTGTTAAACTAGGTTATTTTGTGGAAATCACACCACTTCCTAGTGTCATTCTTCATCTTTCCTTTACCCTTCTTGTCCCGGGTCTTGGACTAGTTGTCTAGAGGCTGTTGGTGATCTAGGTTTTATGAGAAGAATGAAATGAATACATATTATTATTATTCTTAACACAAAAACATAATAATAATAAAGATACAGTAACATGGATATAGTAAAACTGGTTTCTATTCAATAAGAAAATGTGTTGAAACTGTAAAATGCAACGAAAAACAAGTTTTCTATAATGGTGGTGGATTATCTCTGAGAAGGGATATGACGAATGCACTCATTCGCAATAATATGCTTGCAATGAGGCTCTCCAATTATTTTTACAATAAAAAAGAATTCCAAAACCCTATACATCCATAAACATAACCCTAGGAGATGAAGTGCCAAAAGTTGTGTGGTCCCCGTTGGGGTAAGTTAATACACCAACTTCCCAGGGTCGTAACTTCTACATACGATATTCGTTTTCGGCACACGATAGCCCATTGGAAAGGTCTATCAGAGGAATACACATGTTTCCTTCAGACTCTAACTCCGACTATAGTATAATTGTGGCAAGCCCTAAAAACGTTTTTTAGGGCCTCAAAATGGCCCCGTAAGTCAGGGACCTGAAAAATAGAAACAAACTTCCAAAATTCCAACTACCAAATAAGCTAGTTGGAATAGGTGGGAGGCCACCAAAATCCATATGGATCTATCCTCCCTCATTAGGAATAAATGGTCTCCATTTTTTTGAGTTCCCCCATCATATGAGGAAATTCCTGCTAGATTTGGCCCCCAGTGAGCCACTTGCCTTAGTGCAGGAGCTTCCCTAGTTTGACAACTCGATAGTTGGATTCTTTGCTAGCGTGTGCCAAGGAAAGGGGGAATGTTGAGATCAAAAGCATTGTCACCAACAACCTTAGTGATGGTGTAAGGTCCATAACAGAGTGGGAGAAGCTTCTGATAGGGCCTTTTAAGGCGTTCTTTTTGCAAGTGAAACCACACTTTGTTTCCCACCTAAACTTTATGTGGCACCCGATGTTGATCATGGAAATTTTTGTACTTGGAATTTGACTTCTGTAAAATATCTTGAACCTGTTAGCAGATGTGCTGGATCCATTCAATGAACCGAGAGGATTTTTTATCTTCAGTTGGAGTAGGATATGAGTCGGTTGGGGTGGCTGCAAGAGGTAGTGAAACATGCATGGGACCCAATGGTTGTAATTCCAACCTAACCTGAAAGGGGTTGTGGCTGGTTGAGCTATGTAGGGCTCGGTTGTAGCTACATTGAACATAGGGAAGAATCGCATCCCATCTATAGGGGTTCTTGTAATGGTACATGTGTAGGATATGCACGATCATATGATTGACGATCTCAGTGTGGCCATATTTTGGGGGGTGGGAGGTACGAGATTTGGTGAGCTTGGTGTCCAAAAAATACCATAGGCTCAACCATAATGTGTTGAGGAAACAACTGTCCCGATCTGAGACAATGGTTTGTGGGATTAAAAAATGTACCCATAGTCATTGAAAGAAAGCTTGGCAGTGGCTTCTGTTGTGATTCTCTTCTTGCAGGCGACTAGGATTGCCATCTTGGAAAAGTGATCAACAACCACAAAAAAACAGTCATTTACCCTCTTGGTGGATGGAAGGCCTGACTTGTAGTCCATTGAGATGGATTCCCATGGACTGTCAAGATTAGGAAGGGGTGTATATAGGCCCTATCTCTTAGTGTTTGGTTTTGTAATAGTGAAGGAAATGAAGGACCTGATATACTTGTTGACATCCCTTCAAAGTTTTGGCCAGTAGAAATGTTTCTGCAACACTACCAGTGTCTTTTCGATGCCCAAGAGTCTTTCCATCCAACTATAGTGGACATCCCAAATCAGCTTCACTCACTCGCTTGAAGGAACACAGAGATGGCCCAATCGCCACAATAACCCTTCCTAAAGATGGAAATTAGTGACAACTAAGTTTTTGCCCAACATTTGGTATATGGTGGTAAAGTCAGGCTTTGACTCATAGAGGTTGGGCCATCTGCAGGTCTCGTTGTCACAAGAGTCTAGCACCATCGTGAGTGTTGCGACTATAGTTCGACTAAGTAAATCAACAACTCAGTTGGTACTGCCTTTTTTATACTTAATGTTGAGGTGGAATTTCTCCAAGTATGGGAACCACTTCTGATGGAGGTCATTCTGCAATTTTCCTCATGTCTGAATGAACTGTAGTGGCCTATGATTCATGTGGATGATTGTATCCTTTCTGAGAATGTAGTGTCTCTAGTGGCGATAGGCTTTCATAGTGGAGTACATTTCTTTATCATAGGTAGGGTACTTATGGATAATATATGATAGTGTCTCACTATGATAGGCCACAAGGTGGTCATTTTGAGTGAGAAATGCACCCAGAGCATAGTCTGAAGCATATGTCTCGATCTCAAAAGGTTGTTGTAGGTTCGGTAATGAAAGTATTGGGGTTGAGCACAAGCGTTGTTTTAAATAATCAAACACTTGTTGTTGGGATAGGCCCTACATAAGTGTTTCCTTACCACCACCCCTGATTACTTGGCTGAGGGCCCATGCAATATGGGAGAATCCCAAGAAGAACCTGCGATATAAAACGGGAAGGCCTAAGAAGATTTGAAGCCTAGTGAGTGTGGTTGGGGTTGGCTAGTAACAGATGAGTTGGATCTTGGCTGGATCCACATGCACACCATGTTGATCCATGATGTAGCCTAGGTACTACAACATGTCCATGACAACGGAGAATTTTTCCAAGTTGGCATATAGCTTGTGCTACCAAAGGGTATGTATAACCTGTTGAATATGCCACAAGTGTTCCACCCAAGTCTTGTTGTAGATGAGGATGTCATCTAGATACACCACTACAAAAGTATTGTTGAAAGGTTGTAGGATATCATCCATCATCCTCATGAAATTTGATGGATCATTTTTCAAAGCAAAGGGCATGACTATCCATTCAAGAAAACCTTCTTTTGACTTGAAGGAGGTCTTCTATACAACTTTTTGTTCTATGGGGACCTAGTGGTATCTAGACATCAGATCAATCTTAGGGAAGTATTTTCCCCCTTGAGATGATCAAGGAGATCATTGATTTAGGGAATCGGGTATCAGTTCTCAAATATGATTTTATTTAGGGTTTGGTAATCAATGCAGAGTCACCAGGTCCTATCTTTCTTCTGTACTAACAAGATTGGGATCCTACAAGGAGATGAGTCAGGACATATGTGCCCCTTTTGGAGCAGTTATTTGATATGTCGCTCAATCTCCTAATTCTCTAACAAAGACCGATGGTAGAATGGCCAACTGGACTGTGGTGTGTTGGGCGTCATATAGATGGGATGCTTGACCTGACAGTGCATAGGTACCCCGGAAGTTGAGAAGAAGATATATTTGTATTCTACCATGAATTTGTCAACTTTATTTTTCTATGTGAAGATGTCGGCCATGGAGAGAAAATCACGAGGAAGACAAAATTCTCAGTCAGAGAATTGACCTTCTTATTTTTCTTGGAAGAGATCAACGACATAGCACTAGGTAGGACTGCTTCATGTATCACGTACAATTTCCAATTCAATGTAATAATAACATTGCAAGGCGTAGAATTGTATACATAATGAAGTTTCAATAAATAAGGTTGGACCAAAAGAAAATTACAAAATTTGAGAGGAGAAACATCACACAATACCTCATTTTTGAAGGGCTTGATGTCATATGATAGGCAACACTGTTGTCTGATGCAGAGATCACTTCCTTCCTAGAGCCATCCAATAGTGTAGGGATGTCGGTGCAAAATTGTTAGTAGGGATATTTTCTTGATGACCTCTTCTAATATGAGGTTTTTCTGATTACCACTATCAATGATAAATTGCAACGGGGTGCCTTTTACCCACATCTGTGAATGAAAGAGGCGCTATCCTTCTAGATTGTCTGGTTCACCAAGCTAGACCTTGGTGCAAGCAACAATGGCAATGGGATCCACACTAATGATCCATCTCCCCCCTTCTGGTTCTGACTCAGATTTGGAACCTGCATCTAATTTAGAGGCTTTCACGTCAGCCACCAAGGATTTTTTTCAACGACAATCAACAATGTTATGCTAGGGGCTCTTATCGAAGTCGCACCACTTCCAATTGTCTTTCTTTGTATTTTTGATGTCCTTCTTTACTTGCGGCCTAGACTGGTTGTCGTGAGGTTGTTCATATTTTATTTTTCCTTTGTTATAAGGGCTAGGGATTCCCTTTACTTGATTTTGATGTGAGGGGTTCCTAGGCCCAAATTTTTGCGTCTTTTGTTGAATATTTTTCTCAATTTTGATGACATATCGATAGGTCGTGCCCAAGGATGATATGTCCAAAAACTACATTTCAGCCTGGATGTATCTATGCAGAACACCGTGATATGTGAGCACTAGATGTCACTCAGAATCTTTGATACCCAACTTGGTGCACAAGGTATGGAAGATATTTGTGAACTCTGGAACTACTTGGTCACTTTCCTACCGTAGTGTGGCCCATTTTGTATACAGATCGTCATAAATTCTGATAGGGTGATATTGTTCCTTGATAGCATCCCTAAAGGATTCCCAGGTGACTGCAACTATAAATAATGAGGGTTCGTCTGTTTCCTTTTTCTTAGATAAATTCTCCCACCAATCTATGACATAGGGAATGACTTTGAGGAGCGCAAATGTAATGTTTTCTCTATTCGAAAAGTTATGGATAGAAAAATCCCTTCTAGTAGATACAACCATTTTTCTACAACATCTACATCTATAGACCTTAAAATATGGGAATATAAAAGTTGATTTGTACCTTGAAGGGGGAGACTCCTCCACTCAAGGAAGATGTGTCGCCTGTTGGTATACGTTGAAGGATTTGTGCAAAACTATCCATCATTTAGTTCCTCTTTTTCGTGAGGGATTCCTCGAGCAACATTTTGAAAGGATCTCTTGTCCCGTCATTTTTGTTTTCTTCCACCATGAGAGGTTGCTTGGGCTTGCGATAGTTTTTTTACTCAAGATAAACAAGCTCAAGACCCAATTTTTTGTACTCTAACCATGTCGGGGACATGCATTAAGAACAACAAGGAGCAGACCGCAATGATACCACTAATCCATATTTTATAAGAAGAATGAAATGAGTACATATTATTATTATTCTTAACACAGAAACACAAGAATACAAGAGATACAATAACAAATATATAGTAAAATCGGTTTCTATTCAATAAGAAAATGTGTTGAAACTATAAAATGCAATGAAAAACAAGCTTACTAGAATGGTGGCAGCTTATCTCTGAGAAGATATGTGATGGTTGCGATAATTCACATGAAGATGGTTAAAATTAGGATCTCCAAGACATTTTACAATAAACAGGAATGCCAAAACCCTAGACATTCAAAAACATTACCCTAGGAGATTAATTACCACAATTCATGTGGGCCCCGTTGGGGTAAGTTAATACTTCAACTTCCCGGGTTCATAACTTCTTCATATGATCTCCGTTTTAGGTGAATGATAGCCCACTGGAAAAGTATATCCAAGGAATACACATATTTCCATCATAATTTGACACTATCTATAATCTAATTGTGGTGATCCCTAAGAACATTTTTTATGGCCTCAAAATGGCCCTGAAAGTCGGGGACCCAAAAACTAGAAAAAAACTGCCAAAGTAGAAAACTACCAAAACGAGCCAGTTGGAATAGATGGGAGGACACCAAAATACATATGGATAAATACTCCTTCTTTAATAAGTAATTGTAATGTATCTCAAAAACTATCTAAAAAAAGAAAAATTCTATTTGTACATTTATCCTTGAATAACTTCGATAGTCAAGAAAGGTAGGCTTTCTATTATAATGCTTGATTCTGAAATTTTGCTAGAGTCCTTACTGTCGTCGACTGTCATTACCGCTCAACTTAAATTTTTCAAACCGATGATATAAGAAGTGCTTACTCCACATTTCAATTTTTATTTAAAGTCCTGTAACTATAATTACTTTCATATCTGTTTGTACCTATAACCATTACCATAGGCTTACAATACAATGAATTTTAGGTTTATGGCCTAAGACATACACGTTAGACCATAAACATAAACCATTACCATAGATTTAAAATACCTACGACTTAGGTAAAAGGTCGAGCGTTAGAGTATACTCTTCTGCGAAAAGTTTAATATCAGCAGGCCCCTTTATTTTAAAGTATTTGGATACAGGATAGTGGTTAGGTAAGGCCTTCCGGTTAAAATTCGAGTACGAATATGTTATAGCACTCTTCCGGGCTAGTAAATCCCATTTGGCTCCACCTTTCCGAACGTAGTGTCAACTCTACATTATATTAACTGCATTTATTTTGATTTGGGGTTAAAGGTTTCTGGTGCTTCCTTAATCCATGGCTCATTGAATACCAAAGGAGGGTTAGGTATGATATGTACTTAATCCTATCCAGGGAATTAAAGGGGGTAGGGTACATGCTAAATTCGAGGCCATCACCTGACCTGTTACCCAATATGGACGTGCCAAGTCGATCTCATCACCTGGTCATTCGTACCCACAGACCTTATTCTCCAGGGAATGAGTTCGCTAGGTTAATGGATTTTTGTTGTGGAGAGGTTCTCTGGAATTCTAGCTCTGTGTCTCCGATTTCCTGGTGAAGGGAAACAACAGTGAGGATCTTCTCATAGTGGAGGCGACATCACTATCTAACCCACTGGTAAGTTTTATCGTTATTTCTGCATCTCTAGTCATAGATTTGTGGCCGAGTTCTCTTTCTCTTGCAATCACTATGGATAACCTACATGACGTAGTGATTATACTATTTGTAAGTGGTTATTCTCTTATTGCCAAATCTCCAAGAAGGCCCTGGAAGTTCCTCCCCTCTGCTAAGTTGTTTTATTACTGCGTTCTTATCTATTCTAGAAATTTTGAAAGGGCTTGATACCTCGTTCCTTTGTTTTATTGGCATTTCACAAGTAGATTGCCTCTAGGGCATGATGTTCCCGCTCTACTTCACTATCCTGTATCATCGTTTGGTACTGATTTGTTGCGGGATCTTTTTCGGATTCCATTCCAGAAGTTAAGTTTATCACGGTGAGAGAATTGCACTGTAATTGCAGTATTTCCTTGTCCACATTAAATAAATTTTATTTGTTTCGTAGGCTCTAAATTCCTGTCGTGGTTGGTTATACTCTGATTAGTATCTGAATAATGTTCTCCTTGACCCATCTCTTCTCATCTTCCTCAAAGGGCCCTTTCACTTGTATACCCTCCTCGCCAATAACCCGTAACCCTAAAGAGAATGCCCCTGAAAAGATCTTTCATATTTTTTATTTTTTTTAAATCATGATTTAATGGTACCTGTCAAGTTAGAAATCTTTATATCATGTAACTAGTAAATATTTACAGGTTCTATATTGACTTACCACGGTCTGTCAATAGGCTAAATCATTCTATGTTACCTTAATCCTTTCTTTGTAAATTTTAAAAGAAACAGATTCTTGTGTCTAACATTCATATTAACTGTATTTCAATTTTATCTCCTTAGGAATATTTTGTCTAGTATATTATTTGTATCTTGTATGTACCTCAGAGTATAATCATTCATTGCTTAATGTCTCTGGAATTGGTACTGGAACTACTATTATATTTATGAAAACCATAGTTTCTTGTATAACTTCTTTCTTGAACTGAATGTTGTAACTAAAGATGGGGCCCTGTTTGATGTGAGGTACCCATCAGCTTAATCAAGCTTGCTCCTCCCCTTTCGGTTGGTGGATGACCATGGCTGGGAAAATGGATCATGCCCACAACAAATCCAAGATAAGTACAGGTTTCGTCAAGTGATATATTTCCATTCTGTGGATAATTTCATTCACCCTTATTTCGTATAGTTCTAATATTTCAATGGCATATGTAGTTACTAATATTTTAATGGTACAAATTTTGTAGAGTCCTTGTCGGTATGCAGTTTCGGATACCCTGCCCATCCTTGGCAAAAGAGGTATTCGGGTTCCATGCCTGTAACCCTCTCTATCCCATTCTTTTGTTCTAGAGGAAGGGCATGGTCCCTTTCCAGTCCTTTTATTAACAATGTAGTTCTATTTCAGTTTTGGTATCGTTTGATTACAGGAAGTCCATCTTGTGATGGTAATTTCTATCGTTGAAATAGAACACAGTATGGGATATTTATTGGTTCCAAAAACCGGATGCGATATGTAATATATTCTTAAAATAATTTGCATGGGTTCCTTCTCGCTTTCTTGTAATGGCATACGGGTTATTTCATTGATTTAATATACTAACACCATATTGGTTTCTTCCAAGAAAATGATTTTGAATTGAATAAAGGTACTCGACTATTGCCAACTTATATGTATATCTTATCTATAGTTGACTCCAGATAGCATGATGGTAAATAAATTCAATTTTCACTTATACTGTACTCGCGTTAAAGGATTCCCCTTTTGATTTCTAGGTGATTATGTTGTTACTTACACAATTATGAATTTATTTAGGAGTACGAATAAATTATGTGAATTTTCGGGATGTCCATTTTACCTTGGGCCTTGTGCCTCTCGTGATTAATTTTGGTAACTAAACTGTGTTAACTGATTCACTCCAAATATAATTTTCAGCATTCCAATCTGTGGCCCCATAGACCAATTCGTCCTATAACTTTTTCATTAAAACACCGATTGATATAAAGATGTGTAAATGTTGTAGGTTTCTATGATAATTCTTGAAATTTGCAAGGTCTCTTCTGTAATTTAAATATAGATATATACATACATCTTAGGCACTTGTGATTATAGGTATCTCCTAATAATCATGACTGTTCAGTTGGTACATGGAAGAAATCTCAATTAACTACTCTACTATTGTGCATGCCTTTATATACTAGAAAGTAGGCATATTTCTATACATATACATATATCTACACTATGTAGTTTTCCATTGGCATTCAATACGTATATGACCCCAATTTGCATTACAATTTATTTGTGGTATTTAAGCTACAATGTTTTATCTTACTACAGTAGTAATCCAAATCACAGCACAAATCTTCTATAAGAATTGACTAGGCATATCCTTTCGTCTAGTATACTTATGGGAATTAATGTTCATAACAATAATACGATGCTGCAAGGAAAATCCATTCCAAACTAGTATGGAGACATTCTAGAATTCCCTAAGTTTAATAGGATGCATTCAATCTTTCATCCTTAATATTATTTCTAGTTAGAATTAATAGATGCATTCTATCAAGTATTTAACCATATAACATTCAGCAAGAGAAGGGACAAAAATAACATATCTAAAATAATACGCTAAAAGACAAAGGGAACAACCACGTTCCTCCCAACAATAGAACAGGGTAGCCAAAACCACTTGCCCAATTCACCCCCTAGCCTGACCATGAATCCATGAGGGAAAACGTGGAAAAACTTCTAATCAGCAATGTCCTATATCTCCAGTAGTTTTTCCCTTGCTTCACACTCAAGTATTGTTCATAACAACAAGTAAATCAACAATTTCCTTCCCTAGCATACTTGGCAGCGTCCTGCCTCCTCACATATACTATTTATCAATTTGCCTAGTTCTTTTTCCCTCCCTTGGGAATTTTCGTAGCTTTCTAAAACCTTGATTTTCAGGGGCAACTAATGGCCAAATAACTTATTTGCCACTTGTAACAATCAGCCTAGAGGTAGTTCCAACATGTTCCCCACTTATGGAGTCATGGTCAGCTGATTTTAACATGGTTGTTCCCTTTGTCCTCCTACAATCAATATAAAATATTATGTTTTTATACAAGTGTCATAGTCAAATAGTTAGTTGAGGAAAATCAGATCTCTGCCCAATAGTCATAATAATTAATTAGAATTATCAAATTCGAAATTCAGAATTACCATACATGGAAAAAAAATTCCAAATTCGAATTTACTAAAAACAGAATAAGTTTCTAGCAATTTTAAATTTCAAAATATTTTATTTTTTGGGGGATTTCACATTCTTTCCCCCTTCAGTAAAAGACTATCCTCAGTGTTCGTTCCTTTATTGGAATGGGATTGGATGAGATTTCCGCATATCTCCCCCCAACTCCCAAGTGGCCTCCTTAGGACTAAAGTGCTTCCATTGCACCTTTACCTGAGTGACGACTCTGTTCCGAAATGCTATTTCTCTCTGGTCCAGAATGCCCAGGTGTTCCACCTACACCAAGTTCCAATCAATCATATGAGTAGGGTCATGAATATATCTTTTCAACAAAGAAACATGAAATACATTATGAATTCTTAGATTAGATGGAAGTGCAAGTTGATATGATACGGGTCCAATTTGAGCTAGTATCTTGAAGGGCCCACAAAACCTGGGTGCCAACTTGGCATAGTTCCCTAACTTCAATGAGCTTTTTCGGGCTTTGACCTTCAAATAAACATGGTCTCCCACATGAAATTTCAAGTGTCTTCTTTTCTGATCTGCATAGCTCTTATGTCTATCCTGTGCTTCTTTCAAGTTTTCTTGTACCTTTCTTACCATGTTCTCCATTTCTTGGAGCATCTCTGGTCCAACCATGAGTCTATCAGTCAGGTTATCCCAGCTAATTGGAGTCGTACACTTTCTGTCGTACAGTATTTTGAAAGGACTCAACTTAGATGAAGTTTGGTACCCATTGTTATATGCAAATTGTACCAAGTGCAGGTAGTCTTCCCACATGGTCGGTTTTGTTCTTACGTACATACGGAGAATATCATCTATGATATGGTTTGTCCTTTCCGTTTATCCATCCATTTGTGGATGATAGCTTGTATTGAAATTCAAGTTAGTGTTTAGCCCTGCAAACAATTCCTTCCAAAAAACGGATGTAAATTTCACGTCTCTATCTAAAATCAACATTTGAGGAATACCATGCAGTCTAAAAAATTCTTTCATGAATATTTCAGCAATGTTTATAGCTTTAAAAGTAGACTTTACAGGAATAAAGTGTGCAGACTTACTGATTTTATCGATTACAACCATGATAGAATCATTCTGTTTCTGGGTTTTAGGCAAACCTGTTATAAAGTCCACTGATATAGTCTCCCATTTCCATTCAAGTACCGGTAATGGCTGTAATAGGTCGGCTGGGTGCTGGTGCTCGGCCTTAACCTGCTGAAAATATTGGCACCTAGCCAAGTACTCAGCTATTTCTCCCTTCATATTAGGCTAGTAAAATAGTTTTCTAAGTGTTGTTATTGTTTTCTGGTAACCTGGATGGCCAAAATACGGTTTCTTATGCACTTCATATAAAACTATGAATTTTAACTCTGCTGAATCTGGTATGTAAAGTCTGTTTTTAAATCATAATAGTCCCTTCTTGTCGATACTTAGATCTGATTTATCTGAGTTTGCGATACTATTTTGAAATTCTACCATCATATTAGTGTAATTTCCTTCATTAATACCTGTCGTCCTTATTGTTTGTTCTATATCACTTTCTGCCCTCCTAATATTTATCTCAAATAACCTATGGAATCTTCTACTTAAATCATCCGCTACTTTATTTTCCTTACCCTTGATATGTCCGACCTCAAAGTCAAATTCGCTCAAGAAGGCTAGCCATCTTGCTTGTCTTGCATTAAGATCTAGTTGGCTAAATAGATATTTAACCCTGCTATTATCAGTCAATAGTAGAAATTTTCTGCCCATTATGTAGTGTCACCACATTTTTAAGGCGTGTATAACCACTACCAATTCCAAGTCATTAGTCAGATAATTGCACTCGTGTTCTTTTATTTTCCAGGACTCATAACAAATAATGTGTCCTTCCTGACTTAGGAAACCACCTAGTCCTTCTTTACTTGCATCAACACATATGGTGAAGTCTTTATCTAGGTCTGCTACCTTCAAAATGGGTTCAGTTGTCAATGATTCCTTCAGTTTGGTAAAACTGTATTGACACTTCTCTAACCAGTTAAACTTGGTCCCTTTCTTTTGTAATGATGTGATAGGGTAGGCTATTTTGAAAAACCCTTCTATAAACCTACGGTAATATCCAATGATTCCCATGAATGATCAGATATCTACTACATCCTTAGGTACAAGCCATTACATAATGGCTTTTGTCTTCTCCGGCTCTATGGAAATGCCTTCTGCTAAAATTACATGTCCTAGATATTGTATTTCTTTTTGATAGAAGTCACACTTGTCAAATTTGGCATACAGTATGTGTTTCCTCAATGCTTGCAGAACTATACTTAAGTGTTCATCATGTTCCTCCTTCATTTTTGAATAGACTAGAATATCATCGATAAATACTACCATGAACTTGTCTAAGTATTGACTTAAAATATTGTTCATCAGGCACAAAAATGTGGTTGGTGCGTTAGTGAGTCGGAAAGGTATGACTATGAACTCGTAATGTCCATATCTTGTCCAAAATGTTGTTTTTCTCATGTCCTTGTCTTTTATCCTAACTTGATGATAACCGGATCATAAATCCAACTTTGAAAAGATCTTGGCCCCACCTACTTTATCGAACAAATCATTTATCCTTAGTAAGGGGTATTTGCTCTTAATAGTCATTTTGTTCAGTTCTCTATAACCGATACATAGTATCAGAGTATCGTCTTTCTTTTTCACAAAGAGGACTGGTGCCCCCCATGGTGAGACACTCGGTCTGATATACTCTTTGTCCAACAATTCCTGTAATTGTATTTTTAATTCTGTTAGTTCTGGTAGACTCATTCGATAGGGTGCTTTTGAGATAGGGGTTGAACCGGGTAGTAGGTCTATGGAGAAGTCTATTTCCCTTCTAGGAGGTAATTCTGGTATCTCATCCACAAACATGTCTCTAAATTCACGTAGGATAGCAAAGTCTTCTAACTTTGGCTTATCTTCTTTTTCTAATAGATTCGTCACTTGGATGGCATAAACTTGACATCCCTTTCTAATACATTTCTTGAGTTGCATCGCTGAAACTTGTCTAACTGATACAGGTTTCGGTATGCCTTGGGCTGTTCTAACAGTGTTGAAATCATCTTTGTAACTAAGTATCTTTGTATATCAGTCTAGTACCGCTCTGTGTTGTTCCAACCAATCCATCCCAATAATCATATCGTAAGATCCTAGTGGTAGGATGTTCAGATTGGTCCTTATATTTTGACCATCTAAGCTGAACTAAAAATAAGAAATAAAGTCAACTACTTTCCTTTTAGTACCTGTTTCCAGTTGTACAAGCCATGATTTTGTGTGATTCAGTTTCTTAAGTTTATTTGACTCTACTACATCAACAGTAGTATAACTTAACGTAGCTCCAGGGTCAATTAAAACACAAATTCGAGTGTCATTGATTTTACCTTCGATTTCTACCACCAAGGACTGGTGGTCAGCTTGTCAACCATCTATGGCTACAGTTATCCGATGCAGGCTTCTGCCCACATCTCCCACTATCGAGACTTCCTGCAAATTATGAACAACAGTTCTTTTTGCTGAAATTAAACATGGATAGTTCCTCCTTAGAGAGGCTCTCCACATTCCCAACACTTTAATGGCTCATAGGAGTTGTCCCAAAACTTGTTCATTCCTAGGTTTACTAGTTTACCGTTGCCTTGCGTATTTGGATGATTGGAGTGAAAATCCTTTCTTGGAAAAATATTTGTTGCATTCCGATAAGGAGTTGGTTGGTATCCCTTCTCCCACTGGTTCATTCGATCTTGCTTCTTATCCTTCCAGACTTTGGGAAACTCTACCCACTGTTTATACTAGTCATAGCACATTCGTGCTTTCCTGAATACCTCACTCAAGGATTTGGGGTTGTCAAACTCAATTCTATCCCTCTAGGACTGTGGTAAACAAATTAAAAATTGTTGGATTTTTACCTTATCCTCCTGGATGTACGGTACGAACCTTATTAGTTCCAGAAATTTATTTATAAGGTCCTCCATCGTCATTTGTCTGATTCATATCTCATAAAATTCTTTCATGTTCCTTTCATAATATCTTTCAGAAAGGTATTGTTTCTTGAAATACTTCTTAAAGTCCGACCATTCCAACTGTTTCTCCTTTAGGCCCTTGGCCAATTTCATGTCTTGCCACCAAATGATGGCCTTCCCCTTCAGATTGTAGATGGTTATTGTGACCTTCATGTTGCTGGAATAGTTGTAGATTTGGAAGTATTTTTTGATGTCCAACAACCACACCTTAGCTTCTTCTCCTGTCCTGGATTCTCCATCAAAGGTAACTAGTTTAATCTTTTTAAATTCTCCTTCAAGGTGGTCTACTTGTTTTCTTTTTCTATCTGGTTTAGTTTTGTCTTCAGCTGAATGTGTCCCTTCAGATGAACTGTCTCTTTTTTCTGTTTTCAGCCCATATTTCTTGGAGGCCCTTTTGTTGACCTCTTCGTCATGGTTATCGTCTTTTGTGCTTTTCTTGGTTACTATACTACACAACAAGACTTCATTTATCTCTTGTTGTTCTTGCTGTGCTTTCTTCAATTTTTCATTGTTGGCTTTCAAAATCTGTAGTTCAATAATATGATTCCTTATTGTTTCCAACACCTTTGTGGGTGAGCTTCCATCACTGTTCTATCTTGGATCTCCAAGAGGTCCTTGTTGCGGATTTCTTTCCATCCTGATTTCTACACCCTCTTGAGCTGCCATAATTAACACAAAACAGAAAGCACTTTTTGTTTGTAACCATAAGATTTATTAGTTTTACATAAATCATAATATATACTAAGAAACTAATGTGGCCCTGTTCAGACCCAGTGTTGTAACTTTTTTCTCTGATACCATATGTAATGTCTCCCAAAAATTGTCTAAAAAAAAATAAAAAATATATTTGTACATTTATCCTTGAATAACTTCGATAATCAAGATAGGTAGGCTTTCTATTATAATGCTTGATTCTAAGAGTTTGCTAGAGTCCTTACTATCGTCGACTGTCATTACCACTCAACTTAAAGTTTTCAAACCGACGATATAAGAAGTGCTTACTCCACATTTCAATGTTTATTTAAAGTCCTGTAACTATAATTACTTTCATATTTGTTTGTACCTATAACCATTACCATAGGCTTACAATACAAGGAATTTGGGGTTTATGGCCTAAGACTTACGCATTATACCTTACACATAAACCATTACCATAGATTTCAATACATACAACTTAGGTAAAAGGTCGAGCGTTAGAGTATTCTCTTCTACGAAAAGTTTAATATAAGCAGGCCCCTTTATTTTAAAGTATTTGGATATAGGATAGTGGTTAGGTAAGGCCTTTCGGTTAAACTTCGAGTACCAATATGTTATAGCACTCTACTACACTAGTAAATCCCATTCGACTCCACCTATCCAAATGTAGTGTCAACTGTACAATATATTAACTGCATTTATTGTGATTTGGCGTTAAAGGTTTCCATGAGTCACACCGACGCTTCCTTAATCCGTAGCTCATTGAATACCAAAGGAGGGTTAGGTCTGATATCTACTTAATCCTGACAAGGGAATTAAAGGTGGTAGGGTACATGCTACAGTCAAGGCCATCACTTGACCTGTTACCCAATGTGGATGTGCCAAGTTGATCTCATCACCTGGTCATTCGTAGTTGCAAACCTTATTCTCCGAGGAAGGAGTTCGCTAGGTTAATGGATTTTTGTTGTGGGGAGGTTCTTCAGAAGTCTATCTCCGTGTCTTCGATTTCTTGGTGAAGGGAAAAAATGGTGAGGATTTTCTCATAGTGGAGGCGACATCGCTATCTAACCCACTGGTATGTTTTCTCATTATTTCTGCATCTCTAGTCATAGATTTGTGGCTAAGTTCTCTTTCTCTTGCAACCACTATGGATAACCTACATGTCGCAGTGATTATACTATATGTAAGTGGTTATTCTTTCATTCCAAAATCTCCAGGAAGCCCATAGAAGTTCCTCCCCTCTGATAAGTAGTTTTATTACTGTGTTCTTATCTATTGCGTAAATTCCAAAAGGGCTTGATACCTCGTTCGTTTGTTTTCTTGGTGTTTCGCAAGTAGATTGACTCTAGGGCATGATGTTCCCGCTCTACTTCACTATCCTGTATCATCGTTTGGTATTGATTTTTTGCAGGATCTTTCCCGGATTCCATTCCAGAAGTTAAGTTTATCAGGGTGAGAGCGTTGCACTGTAATTGCAGTATTTCCTTGTCCATATTAAATAAATTTTATTTGTTTTGTAGGATCTAAATTCCCTTCGTGGTTGGTTATACTCCAATTAGTATTTGAATAATGTTCTCCTCAACCCAGATCCTCTCATCTTCCTCAAAGGACCCTTTCGCTTGTATACCATCCTCGCGAATAACCCGTAACCCCAAAGAGAAAGTCCCTGAAAAGATCTTTCATAATTTTTTTTAATTTTTTTTTCAAATGTTGATTTAATGGTACCTCTCAGGTTCAAAAGATATATATCATGTAACTAGTAAATATTTACGGGTTCTATATTAACTTACCGTGGTCTATCAATAAGCTAAATCATTATGTGTTACCTTAATCCTTTCTTTGTAAATTTTAAAAGAAACGGATTCATGTGTCTAACATTCATATCAACTGTATTTCGATTTTTTCTCCTTAGAAAGATTTCTTCTAGTATATTATATGTATCTTTTTTGTAGCTCAGAGTATAATCATTCACAGTTTAATGTCTCTGGAATCGGTACTGGAACTACTGTTATATTTACGAAAACCACAGTTTCTTGTATAACTTCTTTCTTGAACTGAATGTTGTAACTAAATATGGGGCCCTATTTGATGCGAGGTACCCATCATCTTAATCAAGCTCGCTCCTCGACTTTCGGTTGGTGGATGGCCATAGAGAATCCACATAGAAAATCCAATATAAGTCCGGGTTCCATCAAGTGATATATTTCCATTATGTCGATAAATTTATTCACCCTTCTTTTGTATAGTTCTAATATTTCAATGGAATATTTAGTTACTAATATTTTAATGGTACAAATTTTGCAGAGTCCTCGTCAGTATGCAGTTTCAGATACCCCACCCATCCTTGGCAACAAAGGTATTCAGGTTCCATGCCCGTAAACCTCTCTTTCTCATTCTTTTGTTCTAGAGGAAGGTCATGGTCCCTTTACAATCCTTTTATTAACTATGTAGTTATGTTACGGTTTCGATACCGTTTGATTAAGGGTAACCTGTCTTGTGATGGTAATTTCTATCGTTGAAATAGAACAAAGTATGGGATATTTATTGGTTCCCAAAACCGGATGAGATATGTAATATATTCTTAAAATAATTTTCAGGGTTTCCCTCTTGCTTTCTTGTAATGGCATACTGGTTATTTCATTGATTTAATATTCTAACACCATATTCGTTTCTTCCAAGAAAATGATTTTGAATTGAATAAAGGCACTCGAATATTGCCGACTTATATGTATATCTTATCTATAGTTGACTCCAGATAGCATGATGGTAAATAAATTCAATTTGCACTTATACTGTACTCGCGTTAAAGTCTTCCCCTTTTGATTTATAGGTGATTATGTTGTTATTTACACAGTTATAAATTTATTCAGGAGTATGAATAAATTATGTCAATTTTTGGGATGTGCATTTTTCCTTGGGCCTTTGTGCCTCTCGTGATTAGTTCTGGTAACTAAACTGTGTTAACCGATTCACTCCAAATATAATTTCCAACATTCCAATCTGTGGCCCCATAGACCAGTTCATCCTATAACTTTTTCATTAAAACACCAGTTGATATAAAGATGTGTAAATGTTGTAGGTTTCTATGATAATTCTTGAAATTTGCAAGGTCTCTTCTGTAATTTAAATATAGATATATACATAAGTCTTAGGCACTTGTGATTATAGTTATCTCCTAATAATCATGACCGTTCAGCTAGTACATGGAAGAATTCCCAGTTAATTAGTCTACTATTGTGCATACCTTTATATACTAGAAAGTAGGCATACATCTATACATATACGTGTATCTACACTATGTAGTTTTCCATTGGCATTCTATAAGAATATGACCCCAATTTGAATTACAATTTATTTTAGGGGTTTCAACTACAATGTTTTATCTTACTACAGTAGTAATCCAAATCACAGTACAAATCTTCTATAAGAATTGACTAGGCATATCCTTCCAGCTAGTATACTTATGGGAATTAATGTTCATAACAGTAATACGATGCTGCAAGGAAAATCCATTCCAAACTAGTATGGAGACATTCTAGAACTCCCTAAGTTCAATATGATGCATTCAATCTTTCATCCTTAATATTATTTCTAGTTAGAATTAACAGATGCATTCTATCAAGTATTTAACCATATAACATTCAGCGAGAGAAGGGACAAAAATAACATATCTAAATAATACACTGAAAGACAAAGGGAACAACCACGTTCCTCCCAACCGTAGAATAGGGCAGCTAAAACCACTTTCCCAATTCACCCCCTTGCCTGACCATGAATCCATGAGGGAGAACGTGGAAAAACTTCTCCTCAGCAATGTCCTACAGCTCCAATAGTTTTTCCCTTGCCTCACACTCAAGTATTGTTCATAACAACAAGTAAATCAATAGTCTCCTTCCCTAGCATAGTTGGCAGTGTCCTGCCTCCTCACATATACTATTTATCAATTTTCCTAGGTCTTTTTCCCTCCCTTGGGAATTTTCACATCTTTCCAAATCCTTGATTTTCAGGGGCACCCAATGGCCAAATCACTGATTTTCCACTTGTAACAATCATCCTAGAGGTAGTTCCAACATGTTCCCCACTTATGGAGTCATGGTCAACTGATTTTAACATGGTTGTTCCATTTGTCCTCCTACAATCAATATAAATTATTTTTTTTTTATACAAGTGTCATAGTCAAATAGTTAGCTGAGTCAAATTAGATCTCTTCCCAACAGTCATAATAATTAATTAGAATTATCAAATTCAAAATTCAGAATTTCCATACATGGAAAAAAATTTCCAAATTCGAATTTACTAAAAATGGAATAAGTTTCTAGCAATTTTAAATTTCAAAATATTTTATTTTTTGTGGGATGTCACATTCTTTCCCCCTTGAGTAAAAGACTGTCCTCAGTGTTCGTTCCTTTCTTGGAACAGGATTGGATGAGATTTCCGAAAATCTCCCTCCAACTCCCAAGTGGCCTCCTGAGGACTAAAGTGCTTCCATTGCACCTTTACCTGAGCAACGACTCTGTTCCGAAGTGTTATTTCTCTCTGGTCCAGAATGCGTAGGCGTTCCACCTGCACCAAGTTCCAATCAATTATATGAGTAGGGTCATGAATATATCTATTCAACAAAGAAACGTGAAATACATTATGAATTCTTAGATTAGATGGAAGTGCAAGTTGATATGCTACGGGCCCAATTTGAGCTAGTATCTTGAAGGGCCCACAAAACCTGGGTGCCAACCTGGAATAGTTCCCTAACTTCAATGAGCTTTTTTGGGCTTTGACCTTCAAATAAACATGGTCTCCCACTTGAAATTTCAATTGTCTTCTTTTCTGATCTGCATAGCTCTTATGTCTGTCCTTTGCTTCTTTCAAGTTTTGTTGTACATTTCATACAATGTTCTCCATTTCTTGGAGCATCTCTGGTCCAACCATGAGTCTATCAGCCAGGTTATCCCAGCTAATTGGATTCATACACTTTCTGTCGTACAGTATTTCGAAAGGACTCAACTTAGCCGAAGTTTGGTACCCATTGTTATATGCAAATTCTACCAAGTGAAGGTAGTCTTCCCACTTGGTCGGTTTTGCTCTTACGTACATACGGAGAATATCCTTTATGATTTGGTTTGTCCTTTCCATCTATCCATCCATTTGTGGATGATCGCTTGTACTAAAATTCAAGTTAGTGTTTATCCCTGCAAACAATTCCTTCCAAAAACTGGATGTAAATTTTACGTCTCTATCTAAAATCAACATTTGAGGAGTACCATGCAGTCTAAAAAATTCTTTCATGAATATTTCAGTAATGTTTATAGATTTAAAAGTAGACTTTACAACAATAAAGTGTACAGACTTACTGAGTTTATCGATTACAACCATGAAAGAATCATTTTGTTTTTGATTTTTAGGCAAACCTATTATAAAGTCTAGTGATATAGTCTCCCATTTCCATTCTGGTACCGGTAATGGCTGAATTTTAACTCTGCTAAATCTGGTATGTGATAGGGTAGGCTATTTTGGAAAACCCTTCTATAAACCTATGGTAATATATAATGATTCACATGAATGACCAGATATCTACTACATCCTTAGGTACCAGCCATTCCATAATGGCTTTTGTCTTCTCTGGGTCTACGACAATGCCTTCTGCTAAAATTACAAGTCCTAGATATTGTATTTCTTTTTGATAGAAGTCACACTTGTCAAATTTGGCGTACAGTTTGTGTTTCCTCAATTCTTGCAGAACTATACTTAAGTGCTCATCATGCTCCTCCTTCATTTTTGAATAGACCAGAATATCATCGATAAATACTACCATGAACTTGTCTAAGTATTGACTGAAAATACTGTTCATCAAGCACATAAATGTGGCTGGTGCGTTAGTGAGTCAGAAAGGTATGACTATGAACTCGTAATGTCCATATCTTGTCCAAAACGTTGTTTTTCTCATGTCCTCATCTTTTATCCTAAATTGATGATAACCGGATCGTAAATCCAACTTTGAAAAGATCTTGGCCCCACCTACTTTATCGAATAGATCATTTATCCCTAGTAAGGGGTATTTGTTCTTAATAGTCATTTTGTTCAGTTGTTTATAATTGATACATAGTCTTAGAGTACCGTCTTTCTTTTTCACAAAGAGGACTGGTGCCCCCCATGGTGAGACACTCGGTCTGATATACTCTTTGTCCAACAATTCCTGTAATTGTATTTTTAATTATGTCAGTTCTGGTAGACTCATTCGGTAGGGTTCTTTTGAGATAGGGGCTGAACTGGGTAGTAGGTCTATGGAGAAGTCTATTTCCCTTCTAGGAGGTAATTCTGGTATCTCATCCACAAACATGTCTCTAAATTCACATAGGATAGCAAAGTCTTCTAACTTTGGCTTATCTTCTTTTTCTAATAGATTCGTCACTTGGATGGCATAAACTTGACATCCCTTTCTAATACATTTCTTGAGTTACATCACTGAAACTTGTCTGACTGATACAGGTTTTGGTATGCCTTGGGCTGTTCTAACAGTGATGAAATCATCCTTATAGATAAGTATCTTTGTATAACAGTCTAGTACTTCTTTGTGTTGTTCCAACCAATCCATCCCAATAATCATATAGTAAGATCCTAGTGGTAGGATGTTCAGATTGGTCCTTATATTTTGACCATCTAAGCTGAACTCAAAATAAGAAATAAAGTCAACTACTTTCCTTTTAGTACCTGTTGCTAGTTGTACAAGCCATGATTTTGTGTGCTTTAGTTTCTTAAGTTTATTTGACTCTACTACATCAGCAGTAATATAAATTAATGTAGCTCCAGGGTCAATTAAAATACAAATTTGAGTGTCATTGATTTTACCTTCGATTTCTACGACCAAGGACTGGTGGTCATGTTGTCAACCATCTATGGCTACATTTATCCGATGTAGGCTTCTACCCACATCTCCCACTATCGAGGCTTCCTGCAAATTATGAACAATAGTTCTGTTTGCTGAAATTAAACATGGATAGTTCCTCCTTAGATGAGGCTCTCCACATTCCCAACACTTTAATGGCTCGTAGGAGTTGTCCCCAAACTTATTCATTCCTAGGTTTACTAGTTTACCGTTGCCTTGTGTATTCGGATGATTGGAGTGAAAATCCTTTCCTAGAAAATTTTTTGTTGCATTCCGATAAGGAGTTGGTTGGTATCCCTTCTCCCACTGGTTCATTCAATCTTGCTTCTTATCCTTCCAGGCTTTGGGAAACTCTACCCATTGTTTATATTAGTCATATCATATTTGTGCTTTCCTGAATACCTCACTCAAGGATTTAGGGCTGTCAAACTCAATTCTATCCCTCTAGGACTGTGGTAAACAACTTAAGAATCGCTGGATTTTTACCTTATCCTCCCGGATGTACGGTAAAAACCTTATTAGTTCCAAAAATTTATTTATAAGGTCCTCCATCGTCATTTCTCTGATTCATAACTCATAAAAAAATTTCATCTTTCTTTCATAATATCTTTCAGAAAGGTATTGTTTATGGAATTACTTCTTAAAGTCCGACCATTCCAACTATTTCTCCTTTAGGCCCCTAGCCAATTTCAGGTCTTGCCACCAAATGATGGCCTTCCCCTTCAGATTGTAGATCACCATTGTGACCTTCATTTTGTTGGAATAATTGTAGATTTGGAAGTATTTTTTGATGTCCAACAACCACGCCTTAGCTTCTTCTCCTTTCCTAGATTCTCCATCAAAGGTAACTGGTTTAATCTTTTTAAATTATCCTTCAAGGTGGTCTACTTGTTTTCTTTTTCTGTCTGGTTTAGTTTTGTCTTCAGCTGAAGGTGTCCCTTCAGATGAACTGTCTCTTTTTTCTGTTTCCGGCTCATATATCTTGGAGGCCCTTTTGCTGACCTCTTCATCATGGTTATCATCTTTTGTGCTTTTCTTGGTTACTATACTGCGCAACAGGACTTCATTTATCTCTTGTTGTTCCTGCTGTACTTTCTTCAATTTTTTATTGTCGGCTTTGAAAATCTGTAGTTCAACAATAGGATTCCTTATTGTTTCCAACACCTCTATGTGTGAGCTTCCATCACTATTCTGTCTTGGATCTCTAGGAGGTCCTTGCTGTGGATTTCCTTCCATCCTGATTTCTACACCCTCTTGAGCTGCCATAATTAACACAAAACAGAAAGGGTTTTATGTTTGTAACCACAAGATTTATTAGTTTTACATAAATCAGAATATATACTAAGAAACTAATGTGGCCCTATTCAGACCCAGTGTTGTAACTTTTTGCTCTCATACCATATGTAATGTATCTCAAAAACTGTCTAAAAATAAATAAAAAATCCATTTGTACATTTATCCTTGAATAACTTCGATAATCAAGAAAGGTAGGCTTTCTATTATAATGCTTGATTCTAAGAGTTTGCTAGAGTCCTTACTATCGTCGAATGTCATTACCACTCAACTTAAAGTTTTCAAACTGACGATATAAGAAGTGCTTACTCCACATTTCAATGTTTATTTAAAGTCCTGTAACTATAATTACTTTCCTATCTATTTGTACCCATAACCATTACCATAGGCTTACAATACAACGAATTTGGGGTTTATGGCCTAAGACTTACACGTTAGAGTATATTCTTCCGCGAAAATTTTAATATAAGAAGGCCCCTTTATTTTAAAGTATTTGGATACAGGATAGTGGTTAGGTAAGGATTTCCGGTTAAACTTTGAGTACGAATATGTTATAGCACTCTATCGCTCTAGTAAATCCCATTCAGCTCCACCTGTCTGAACGTAGTGTCAACTGTACAATATATTAACTGCATTTATTGTGATTTGGGGTTAAAGTTTTCCATGAGTCGCACCGACGCTTCCTTAATCCGTGGCCCATTGAATACCAAAGGAAGGTTAGGTCTGATATGTACTTAATCCTGACCAGGGAATTAAAGGTGGTAGGGTACATGCTACAGTCAAGGCCATCACTTGACCTGTTACCCAATGTGGATGTGCCAAGTCGATCTCATCACCTAGTCATTCGTGGCTGCAGACCTTATTCTCCGAGGAAGGAGTTCACTAGGTTAATGGATTTTTGTTGTGGGGAGGTTCTTCGGAAGTCTATCTCTGTGTCTCCGATTTCTCGGTGAAGGGAAACAATGGTGAGGATTTTCTCATAGTGGAGGCGGCATCTCTATCTAACCCACTGGTAAGTTTTCTCATTATTTTTGCATCTCTAGTCATAGATTTGTGGTTGAGTTCTCTTTCTCTTGCAACCACTATGGATAACCAACATGTAGTAGTGATTATACTATCTCTAAGTGGTTATTCTCTCATTCCCAAATCTCTAGGAAGGCCCTAGAAGTTCCTCCCCTCTTCTAACTAGTTTTATTACCGCGTTCTTATCTATTCTGTAAATTTCTAAAGGGCTTGATACCTCGTTCCTTTGTTTTCTTGGTGTTTCACAAGTATATTGCCTCTAGGGCATGATTTTCACTATCCTCTATCATCGTTTGGTATTGATTTTTTGTGGGATCTTTTCGGATTCCATTCCAGAAATTAAGTTTATCAGGGTGAGAGCGTTGCACTGTAATTGCAGCATTTCCTTGTCCATATTAAATAAATTTTATTTGTTTCGTAGGCTCTAAATTCCCATCGTGGCTGGTTATACTCCAATTAGTATCTGAATAATGTTCTCCTCGACCCATATCCTCTCATCTGCCTCAAAGGGCCCTTTTGCTTGTATACCATCCTCGCGAATAACCCATAACCCCAAAGATAAAGTCCCTGAAAAGATCTTTCATAAAAAAAAAAAATCTTTTTTTTTCAAATGTTGATTTAATGGTACCTCTCAGGTTCAAAATATTTATATCATGTAACTATTAAATATTTATGGGTTCTGTATTAACTTACCATGGTCTATCAATAGGCTAAATCATTCTATGTTACCTTAATCCTTTCTTTGTAAATTTTAAAAGAAACAGATTCCTGTGTCTAACATCCATATCAACTATATTTCGATTTTATCTCCTTAGAAAGATTTTGTCTAGTATATTATTTGTATCCTATCTGTACCTCAGAGTATAATCATTCACTATTTAATGTCTCTGGAATCAGTACTGGAACTACTATTATATTTACAAAAACCATAGTTTCTTGTATAACTTCTTTCTTGAACTGAATGTTGTAAGTAAAGATGGGGCCCTATTTGATGTGAGGTACCCATCATCTTAATAAAGATCGCTCCTAAACTTTCAATTGGTGGACGACCATAGCTGGGAAAATAGAGCATCCACACAGAAAATCTAAGATAAGTACAGGTTTTGTCCAGTGATATATTTCCATTCTGTGGATAATTTCATTCAACCTTATTTCGTATAGTTCTAATATTTCAACGAAATATTTAGTTACTAATATTTTAATGGTACAAATTTTGAAGAGTCCTCGTCAGTATGTAGTTTCAGATACCTCGCCCATCCTTGGTGACAAAGGTATTTGGGTTCCATGCCCGTAACCCTCTCTTTCTCATTATTTTTTTCTAGAGGAAGGGCATGGTCCCTCTCCAGTCCTTTTATTAACTGTGTAGTTCTGTTACGGTTTCGATACCATTTGATTAAGGGTAACCCGTCTTGTGATGGTAATTTCTATCTTTGAAATAGAAAAAAGTATCGGATATTTATTGGTTCCCAAAACCAGATGAGATATGTAATATATTCTTAAAATAATTTTTAGGGTTTCCCTCTTGCTTTTTTGTAATGGCATACTGGTTATTTCATTGATTTAATATACTAATTCCATATTGGTTTCTTCCAAGAAAATGATTTTGAATTGAATAAAGGTACTCGACTATTGCCAACTTATATGTATATCTTATCTACAGTTGACTCCAGATAGCATGATGGTAAATAAGTTCAATTTTCGCTTATACTGTACTCGCGTTAAAGTCTTCCCCTTTTGATTTCTAGGTGATTATGTTATTATTTACACAGTTATGAATTTATTCAGGAGTATGAATAAATTATGTGAATTTTCGGGATGTCCATTTTTCCTTGGGCCTTTGTGCCTCTCGTGATTAGTTCTGGTAACTAAACTGTGTTAATCGATTCACTCCAAATGTAATTTTCAACATTCCAATCTATGGCCCCATAGACCAATTCGTCCTATAAATTTTTCATTAAAACACTGGTTGATATAAAGATGTGTAAATGGTGTAGGTTTCTATGATAATTCTTGAAATTTGCAAGGTCTCTTCTATAATTTAAATATAGATATATACATAAATCTTAGGCACTTGTGATTATAGTTATCTCCTAATAATCATGACTGTTCAGCTGGTACATGGAAGAAATCTCAGTTAATTACTCTATTATTGTGCATGTCTTTATATACTAGAAAGTAGGCATACGTCTATACATATACATATATCTACACTATGTAGTTTTCCATTGGCATTCAATACGTATATGACCCCAATCTGCATTACAATTTATTTGTGGGGTTTCAACTACAATGTTTTATCTTACTACAGTAGTAATCCAAATCACAGCACAAATCTTCTATAAGAATTGACTAGGCATATCCTTTCGGCTAGTATACTTATGGGAATTAATGTTCATAGCAGTAATATGATGCAGCAAGGAAAATCCATTCCGAACTAGTATGGAGACATTCTAGAAGCCCCTAAGTTCAATAGGATGCATTCAATCTTTCATCCTTAATATTATTTCTATTTAGAATTAATTGATGCATTCTATCAAGTATTTAACCATATAAAATTCAGCGAGAGAAGGGACAAAAATAACATATCTAAAATAATACCCTGAAAGAGAAAGGGAACAACCATGTTCTTCCCAACTGTAGAACAGGGCAGCCAAAGCCACTTGCCCAATTCACCCCCTATCCTGACCATGAATCCATGAGGGCGAACATGGAAAAACTTCTCCTCAACAATGTCCTACAGCTCCAACAGTTTTTCCCTTGCCTCACACTCAAGTATTGTTCATAACAACAGGTAAATCAATAGTCTCCTTCCCTAGCATACTTGGCAGCGTCCTGCCTCCTCACATATACTATTTATCAATTTTCCTAGGTCTTTTTCCCTCCCTTGGGAATTTTTGTAGCTTTCTAAATCCTTGATTTTCAGAGGCAGCCAATCGCCAAATCACTGATTTTCCACTTGTAACAATCAGCCTAGAGGTAGTTCCAACATGTTCCCCACTTATGGAGTCATGGTCAACTGATTTTAACATGGTTGTTCCATTTGTTCTCCTACAATCAATATAAAATATTATGTTTTTATATAAGTTTCATAGTCAAATAGTTAGTTGAGTCAAATCAGATCAATGCCCGACAGTCATAATAATTAATTAGAATTATCAAATTCAAAATTCAAAATTGCCATACATGGAAAATTTTCTCCAAATTCCAATTTACTAAAAACAGAATAAGCTTCTAGCAATTTTAAATTTCAAAATATTTTATTTTTTTGGGGATGTCACATTCTTTCCCCCTTCAGTAAAAGGCTGTCCTCGGTGTTTGTTCCTTTCTTGGAACAGGATTGGATGAGATTTCCACAAATCTCCCTCCAACTCCCAAGTGGCCTCCTCAGGACTAAAGTGCTTCCATTGCACGTTTACCTGAGCGATGACTCTGTTTCGATGTGCTATTTCTCTCTAGTCCAGAGTGCGCAGGTGTTCCACCTGCACCAAGTTCCAATAAATCATATGCGTAGGGTCATGAATATATCTTTTCAACAAAGAAACATGAAATACATTATGAATTCTTAGATTAGATGGAAGTGCAAGTTGATATGCTATGGGTCCAATTTGAGCTCGTATCTTGAATGACCGACAAAACCTGGGTGCCAACTTGGCACAGTTCCCTAACTTCAACGAGATTTTTCGGGCTTTGACATTCAAATAAACATGGTCTCCCACTTGAAATTTCAAGTGTCTTCTTTTCTGATCTGCATAGCTCTTATGTCTGTCCTGTGCATCTTTCAAGTTTTGTTGTACCTTTCTTACCATGTTCTCCATTTCTTGGAGCATCTCTCGTCCAACCATGAGTCTATTAGCTAGGTTATCCCAACTAATTGGAGTCGTACACTTTCTGTCATACAGTATTTCAAAAGGACTCAACTTAGCTGAAGTTTGGTACCCATTGTTATATGCAAATTCTACCAAGTGCATGTAGTCTTCCCACTTGGTCTGTTTTGTTCTTACGTACATACGGAGAATATCCTCTATGATCTGGTTTATCCTTTCCGTCTGTCCATCCATTTGTGGATGATAGCTTGTACTGAAATTCAAGTTAGTGTTTAGCCCTGCAAACAATTCCTTCCAAAAATCGGATGTAAATTTTACGTCTCTATCTAAAATCAACATTTGAGGAATACTATGTAGTCTAAAAAATTCTTTCATGAATATTTCAGCAATGTTTATAGCTTTAAAAGTAGACTTTACAGGAATAAAGTGTGCAGACTTACCGAGTTTATCGATTACAACCATGATAGAATCATTTTGTTTCTGATTTTTAGGAAAACCTGTTATAAAGTCGAGTGATATAGTCTCCCATTTCCATTCTGGTACCGGTAATGGTTGTAATAGGTTGGTTGGGTGTTGGTGCTCGGCCTTAACCTGCTGACAATCTTGGCACCTAGCCAAGTACTCAACTGTTTCTCCCTTCATATTAGGCTAGTAAAATAGTTTTCTAAGTGTTGTTATTGTTTTCTGGTAACCTGGATGGCCAAAATACAATTTCTTATGCACTTCATCTAAAACTGTGAATTTTAACTCTGTTGAATCTGGTATGTAAAGTCTGTTTTTAAATCGTAATAGTCCCTTTCTTGTCGATACTTAGATCTAGTTTATCTGATTTTGCAATACTATTTTGAAATTCTACCATCATCTTAGTGTAATTTCCTTTGTTAATACCTGTCGCCCTTATTCTTTGTTCTAGATCACTTTCTGCCCCGCTGATATTTATCTCAAATAACCCATGGAATATTCTCCTTAAAGCATCTGCTACTTTATTTTCCTTACCCTTGATATGTCCGACCTCGAAGTCAAATTTTCTCAAGAAGGATAGCCATCGTGCTTGTCTTGCATTAAGATCTGGTTGGCTAAACAGATATTTCACCCCACTATTATCCGTCAATAGTAGAAATTTTCTGCCCATTATGTAGTGTCGCCACATTTTAAGGAGAGTATTACCACTACCAGTTCCAAGTCATGAGTGAGATAATTTCACTCGTGTTCTTTTATTTTCCAGGACTCATAACAAATAACGTGTCCTTCCTAACTTAGACGTAAAGCAAGATGAGTCCTTGCTTCTGACCTCGCTGTTAGACGTAAAGCAAGATGATGATGTGTTCCTTTCTTCTGACCTAGTTGTTAGACGTAAAGCAAGATGATGATGTTTTCCTTGCTTCTGACCCAGTTGTTAGACGTAAAGCAAGATGTTGTATACCTTGATTCTGACCTAGTTGTTAGACGTAAAGCAAGATGTGACTTGCACTAAGCTACCAGATTAACAACTGTGACATAGAGCCAGTCTAGTATTGTGATGGGCCAACCTAGTGCTGTGATGAGGTATCATTTTTTTATACTGATACATATTGATGAAGATGATGATGGCATTCTCTCGAGAATGATGATGCTACCGATGAAGAAAACTTCCAATGATTTATAGATACGCCAGCCAATATGAGATTGATGATGCTTTCCTCCTACCTGATGTTGTTGATGATGTTGTCCTCTCTCTCACACATGATGCTACTGAAGAATAGCCTTCTTGTTAAGGGGGAGTGTTGAAATAATGTAACTTCAAAGAGTATTATTATTATTATTGATATTTTATTTATATGATCAATCCCCATTGTGGATTGATCATGTCGGATATTGTAATAGGACCAAATCCCCTTTTGCGGATTGGTCAAAAAACAATTATAATAGGCAGAATAAGATGTTCGCCCCAGCAGTTAATAAGAAGACCCCGAAATATAATAAAGGTGGGTTTACCCACCCAGATTAAGAAGTCGGCCCTGCCAGTGAAGAGACACTTCACACGTGCCAGAACTTGTATAAATAAAGGAGGCTAGCGCCTCATTTAATCACAACTCACTTGCTCAGTTTGAGAAACAAGTTTTGATCTGTTACCGGCAAAGGAGAGAGAAAGTGGTGCATATCTTGGAGAGGACTTTCTATTTTAGCATAGACATCTCTTGGCATTGTATTGGCTATCTATATTAAGGAAGTTTTGCTGGGTTTTCTTCCCCTAGAGGGTTTCCCAGGATAAATGTTGTGTCTCTTGTGAATGTGTATTTCTCAGTGATCTTGTTCTTATGTTGTTGTTATCTATTGAAATGCAAAGAACTATAATAATGACATAAACATTAACACTATTGAGTTAAGGGTTGTTGCAATAAGGATTTATGAGAATGTTATTGTTAAGTTTAAAAGCATTGAGGGATGATCAAAAGAGATTAACTGCAATATTGAAGTCAAACAAGGTTGTCCCTTGTCCTCTATCCTTTTTGGCATATACATTAACAAGTTAGAAGATTGCTTGGAAAAAATAGATTTTATCGACCCTACTCTCACTGGTATAGTCATCAATATTTTTCTTTATGTTGATGATATCTCTCTTATGGAAAGAAGTCCCCATGATCTTGAAAATGAACTAAGAATCATCAAGGATTTTTGTTGCAATATGGGTATGACTGTTAATACCGATAAGACTACGGTCATGATTATTAAATCCAATAAGATTACTTTTGATCCAGATTGTTTTCAAAATGAAATGAAAGAACACAAACTACAATGAAATACTCATGAAAATTGCAAGAAACGGAGAAATACAACAATACTTGATTTCTATTAATGAAATAATTGTAAAGAGACTATAAAAATATAGAGTGCAAGACTCACTAAAATGAGGGTAGTTTTATCTATGAGAAGAGATGTGACGGCTATGCTCATTCACAAGAAGATAATTACAATGAGGCTCTTAAAGCCTTTTTATGATAAACATGAATTCTAAAACCCTAGACATCCAAAAACCTAATCCTAGGAGATGAAACATAAAGAGTCATGTGGGCCCCGTTTGGGTAAGTTAGTACATTAACTTCTCAGTGTCATAAATTTTTCATACGATCTTCATTTTAGGCAAGTGATAGTCCATTGGAAAGGTATTTTCAAGAATTACGCATTATGTTGTAAAACTGTGAGTCTGTCTATAGTTATATTATGGCACACCAAAAAAACACTTTTTAGGGCCCCAAAATGGCCTTGTAAGTACAAAAAAGATTTGTTGACATGAAAAATCCCAAAATAAGTGAGTTGGATTAGGTGGGTGGCCACTAGTATCCACGTGTAAGATGCGTAATGATTCAGACAACCCTAGAAGTGTAGAACCCACAATTAAAAAGAATTATAGAAGAACATGCTGAACTAAAAAATGACAAGAGAATCTAGTTGAAATGGGTGGGTGGCCTCCAATATCCACCTAGATAAGTTCTCCCCCCTTAGGAAGAAATGGCCTCCATTGCATTGGGTTCTCAGGGAAGAGGGGAAAGAATTTTCTGAATCCAATTCTTGGTGAGTTGTGTTCCTCGTTGGAGAAGTTGTGTTGCTTGGTCTATGGAAGATTGTCAGAAACCTGTTGTTGGTGGGGTGAATCTGTTCCACCAACCTATTCTCTCTATATTTGATGGGGAATTGTGTAGGAACCATTGTAGGTGAATAAAAAATATCTTATTTCTCTTCAAAAATCTATTTTTTTGGGATAGAAGGTGTTGAGGTTGCAGTGGCTGTAGTGGTCTTTTGTTCATCCTTTGAATAGACTTTGAAGAGGATGAATTTCATAGTATGAGATATTACCTTGCAACATTTTTTTGGTCGAGTAGTAGTCAAAACTAACTTGGGTATCCTATAGAGATGACCTCCTAGAGTAATAATGACACTACGGGGTCTATTCTCATAGACAACATGATGTTTCCACATCTATGGTTGGCTCAAAAAAACATCACAAACATAAAGAGGGGAAACATCACATGCTAACTCATCCTTGAAAGGTTGGATACCATAGGAAAGGAAACATTTTTGGCTAACATGGAGATATCGTCCCTGGTGAATCCACCCGATGTTGTATGGTTGTGAGTGTGGTGTTTTCGACAACCCCAATTGTTTGACTACCTTAGCTGAGATGAGATTCTTCTAGCTGCCATTATCAAAAATGAAATGCAGCGGGGTCCCATTCACCCACATCTATGAATGGAAGAGGATCTCCCCCTCTTTAGGATCTACTGGTTCTTCTAGTTGAATTGTTGTGGTCGTAGTAGTGGGGTCTGTGTTGATGATCTATCTAGTTTCAATATTTTTTGGATTGGATTTTGAATCAGGGTTTGGCTCTATGTCTTTGACCTCAACCACCAATGAATTTTTTGAGCGACATTCATTGGTGTTGTGCCGGGGGGTTTTGTGGAAGTCACACCACTTTCCAATGTTGTTCTTCATCTTTCCTTTACCCTTCTTGTCCTGTGTCTTGGATTGGTTATCTAGAGGCTTGTAGTGATCCAGGTTTTATGAGAAGAATGAAATGAATATAGATTATTATTATTCTTAACACCAAAACATAAGAATAAAATATATACAATAACAAAGATACAGTAAAACTGGTTTCTATTCAATAAGAAAATGTGCTAAAACTTTAAAATGCAATGGAAAAAAATCTTGCTAGAATGATGGCGGATTTTCTCTGAGAAGAGATGTGACTATTGCGCTCTTTCATAAGAAGATGGTTACAATGAGGATCTCCAAGAATTTTTACAATAAACAAGAATGCCAAAACCCTAGACATCCAAAAACATAACCCTAGGATATGACGTGCCAAAAGTTATGTGGGCCCCATTGGGGTAAGTTAGTACATCAACTTCTCGGGGTCATAACTTATGCATACAATCTCCATTTTAGGCACACGATATCCCATTGGAAATTTCTATATGAGGACTACACATTTTTTCATCAGAATCTAACTTCGTCTATAGTATAATTATGGTGATCTCAAAAAACGTTGTTGAAGTCCTAAGATGACCCTGAAAGTCAGGGACCCGAACACTAGAAAAAATCCTTCCAATCTTCCAAACTGCCAAATGAGCCAGTTGGAATAGGTAGGAGGCCACTAAAATCCATATAGATCAATCAGAAGAGGAAATTTTTGTTTGACTTAGCCCCTAGTGAGTCAGTCGCCTTGGTGTAGAAGCTGCCCTACTTTGACAACTCGATAAAGATAGATCCTTTGTTGGTGTGTGCCCTTGAACTGTGTGTTAACAATATGATAATTGGATGCCTATTGTAAGTAGTCAGGGTTGAGCTCTGTGGGTGTCAACTATTTTTTTATCTCTGAGGTATCCAATAATGGTGGGAAATATGGTCAAAGGAGATCCATGTTGAACACTGGGTGCAAGCCAAGGAAAGGTGGAATGTTGAGCTGAAAATAATTATCACCCATAGCCTTCATGATGGTGCAAGGTCCATAACAGAGTGGGAGAATATTCCTATGGGGATCTGTAAGGCATTCTTTCTGCAAGTGTAACCACACTTTGTTTTCCACCTGAAACTTATGTGGCACTTGGTGTTGATCAGGGTGACGCTTGTACTTGGACTTGTACTTTTGTAAAATATCTTGAACCTGTTGGCGGATGTGCTGGATCCACTCAATGACCTAGGAGGATTTTTCAGCTTCAATTGGAGAAGTATATGAGTCTATCGGGGTGGTTTCAATAGGCAGTACAACATTCATGGGACCCAATGGTTGGAATCCCAACCCGACCTCAAAGGGGCTATGGTTGGTTGAGCTATATAGGGATTAGTTGTAGATATGTTGAACATAGGGAAGAATCTCATCCCATGTATAGGGGTTCATGGAATTGTGCATGTGCAAGATATGCATGATCATGTGATTGGCGACCTTAGTTTGGTCATCTATCTAGGGGTGGAAGGTACTGGACTTGGTGATCCTGGTGTCCAACAATGACCAGAGGCTCGACCAGAATGTGCTAAGGAACCCGTTGTCCAGATCTGAGACAATGGTTTGTGGGATTCCAAAATGTACCCATACTTGTTCAAATAATATCTTGGCAATGTCCTCTATTGTGATTCTCTTCTTCTGGGAGACTAGGATCACCATCTTGGAAAAGCGATCAACAACCACAAAAACAAAGTCATTTCCCCTCTTGGTTGATGGAAGGCCTGACATGTAGTCCATTAAGATGGATGTTGATGGCTTGCTCAGGAGTAGGAAGGGGGGTATACAAGCCCTATTTCTTAATGGTCGGTTTCACAATAACGTAGGCAGTGAAGGACCTAATATACTTGTTGACATCATGTCAAAGTTTCGACCAGTAGAAATGTTTCTGTAACACTACCAATGTCTTTTCCACACCAAGGTGTCCTACCACCCGACTGTAGTGGACTTCCCAAATCAGCTTCACTCACTTTCTTGATGGAACGCAAATATGGCCCAGTTGACACAACAACCCATCCTGAAGATGGAAATTAGCGACAACTGAGTTTGTGCCCAAGATTTGGTATGTGGTGGTGAATTCAAGGTATGTCTCATAGAGGTTGGGTCATATGGAGGTCTTGTGGTCGTAAGAGTTTAGCATCATGGTGAGTGTCGTAACTGGAGGTCAGATGAGGAAATCAACGATTCGATTGGTACTACCTTTTTTATACTTGATGTTGAGGTGGAACTGCTACAATTATGTGGACTACTTATGATGGAGGTCATTCTGCAATTTTCCTTCTCTCTGCATGAACTGCAGAGGCTTATGATCCATGTGGATGATTGTCTCCTTCCTGAGAATGTAATGTCTCCATTGTTAGTAGGATTTCACAATGGAGTACATTTCTTTGTCGTAAGTAGGGTACTTACAGACAACATATGATAGTGTTTCCCTATAATAAGCCATGGGGTGGTCATTCAGAGTGAGAACTATGCCCATAACATAGTCTTAAGAATCTGTCTCGATATCAAAGGGTTGTTGCATGTTTGGTAATGAAATTATTGGGGATGAGAACAAGAATTGTTTTAAATCATCGAACTCTTGTCATTGGTATAGGCCCCACAAAATGTTTTCCTTACCACCACCCCTAGTTAATTCGCTCAAGGCGCATGTAATATGGGAGAATCCCAACAAGAACCTGTGATATAAATTGGTAAGGCCTAAAAATCTATGAATCTTAGTTAGTGTGGTTGGGGTTAGCCAGTCATGAATGACTTGGATCTTGGATAGATACACATGCAAACCATGTTGATCCACTATTTAGCCTAGCATATAGCTTGTGTTGTCATAGGGTATGAAAAATTGTTGAATATGCTGCAAGTGTTCCACCCACGTCTTGTTGTAGATGAGGATGTCATCCAGATACACCACTACAAAAGTATTGGTGAAAGGTTGAAGGATATCATCCATCATCCTCATGAAATTTGTTGGAGCATTTGTGAAACCAAAGGGAATGGCCAACCATTCAAAAAGACCTTCTTTCGACTTGAAGGAAGTTTTCGATACATCTGTTTGTTCTATGGGGACCTAGTGGTATCTATACTTTAGATCAATATTAGTGAAGTATTTTCCTCCCTTGAGATGATAAAGGAGATCATCGATTCAGGGAATCGGGTACCAGTTCCCGACTATGATTTTATTTAGGGATCGATAATCAATGTAGAGTCACTAGGTCATGTCTTTCTTCTACAACAACATGATTGGGCTCCCACAAGGTGATGATTTGGGATGGATGTGCCTGATGTGCAGTAGTTCTTAGATATGTCACTTGATCTCCTCATTCTCTGATAGAGAGCAGCAACAGACTGACCCATTGGGAAGTGGTGCGTTGAGGGTCAGATCGATGGGATGCTTGACCTGACAATGCAGAGGTACCTCTATAGGTGAGGAGAAGATATATTTGTATTCAACCATGAAATTGTCCACTTTCTTTTGTCGTGTGAATAGGGCGGCCACGGAGGACTTGGATGTGGCTATAATATTTCTCTTTCTCTAAGAGAGAATCAATAAGAAGAAAAACTTCTCCGTCGAAGAGATGACCTTCTTGCATTGTTTGGAAGAGACCAAGGAAATAACACTAGGCAGGAGTGCTTCAGGTATCCAGTACAATTTCTTATCCAAATTAATAATATCACTATGAGGCCTAGACTCATATATAGCATAATGTTTCCATAAATAAGGTTGGCCTGAAAGAACATTACAAACTTTGAGAGGATCAACATCACAAAATACCTCATCTTTGAAAGGCTTGATGTCCTATGGCAGGAAACACTGTTGGCTGATGCAGAAATCACTTTCTTGGTGGAGCTATCCAATGGTGTAGGGTTGTGGGTGCGGCGTTGTCGGCAGGGCTAGCTGCTTCACAACCTCTTCTGATATGAGGTTCTTCTAGCTACCTCTATCAAAGATAAAGTGTAGCAAGGTGCCTTTTACCCACACATATGAATGAAAGAGGTGCTCACCTTCTTTTGGCTCATCTATATCACCAAGCTAGACCTTGTCGGTAGCAACGGTGGCACTGGGTTTCGCATCAATGATCTGTCTCCCCCCTTCTGGTTCAGACTGAGAGTCAAAACTTGCATCTGATTTAGTGTTTTTCACCTCATCCACCAGCAATTTGTTTGAGTAGAAATCAACAGTGTTGTGTCAGAGGCTCTTATGGAAGTCCCACCACCTCCTGATATCTTTCTTTGTCTCTTCGATGTCCTTGTTTGCTTGTAGCCTAGAATGGTTGTCCTGAGTCTGTCCATATTTTCTCTGTCCTTTTTTCTTCTGGTTGGGGCTTCCCTTTACTTTCTTTCGATGTGAGCAGTTTCCAGGCCCAAATTTTCATGTCTTTTGTTTAATATTTTGCTCAATTTTGACAACATATCGATAGGTCACGCCCAGAGACAAGATGTCCAAAATATTCATTTTAGCTTGGATGTCTATATGAAGACCACCGTGATACTTGAGCACTAGATATCACTTAGAATATTTGATACCCATCTTGGTGCACAAGGTATGGAAGATATTTGTGAACTCTAGCACAACTTGGTCTTTTTCCTGTCACAATGTGGTCCATTTTGTATATAGATCATTATAACTTCTAACAGAGTGGTATTGTTCCTTAATAGCATCCCTGAAGGATTCCCAGGTGACCACGATTGTAAATAGTGAGGGTTCCTCTATTTCCTTTTTCTCACATAAAGTCTCCCACCAATATTTTACATAGGGAATGGCTTTGAGGACAACACACGTAATCTTTTCTCTCTTCGAAAAGTTATGGATAAAAAATACCCTTCTAGCAGATACAACCATTTGTCTACAATGTCTACATCTATATAAAATTTGAATATTTGAATATCAAAGTTGATTTTTACCTTGAAGGGGGAGACACCTCTGCTTGAGGAAGATGTGTCACTTGTTCATATTTTCCGAAGCATTTGCGAAAACTATCCATCATTTCATTCCTATTTTGCATGAGGGATTATTTTGAAAGGATATTTTGTCCCATTGTATTTATTTTTTCCCACCATGAGATGTCGCTTGGGTGTGTGAGAGATATTTTCCTCAAGTGAAACAAGCTCGATACCCAATTCTTTGTACCCTCACCTCGTCGGGGACATGCATTAAGATCGATAAGGAGCAGACCGCTCTGATACCATTGATCCATATTTTATGAGCATAATGAAATGAATACATATTATTATTATTCTTAACATAGAAACACAAGAATAATAGAGATACCATAATAAATATATAATAAAATTTGTTTCTATTGAATAAGAAAATGTGTTGAAACTATAAAATGTAGTGAAAAACAAGCTTGCTAGAATGGTGGTGGCTTATCTCTGAGAAGAGATGTGATAGTTACGCTCATTCACAAGAACATGGTTGCAATGAGGCTCTTCAAGACTTTTTACAAGAAATAGGTATTCCAAAATAATAGACATCCAAAAACCTAACCCTAGGAGATTAAGCGCCAAAAATCATGTGGGTCCCATTGGGGTAAGTTAGTACATCAACTTCCTGGGGTCGGAACTTCTTCATAGGATCTCTTTTTTAGGCACATGATAGCCCATTATAAAGGTATGTCAAAGGAATACACATGTTTCCATCAGAATCTAACTCTGTCTATATTCTAATTGTAGTGATCCCTAAAAAAAAATTTAGGGCCTCAAAACGGCCCCGGAAGTTGGGGACTCGAAAACTAGAAAAAAAATGCCAAAATAGAAAACTACCAAAATGAGATAGTTGGAATAGGTGGGAGGATACCAACATACATATTGATCAATCCTACCCCATTAGGAAGTAATGGAATCCATTGCATTGAGTTCACACATCAAATGAGGAAATTGTTGTTGGATTTGGCCTCCAGTGAGACACTTACCTTGGTGTAGGAGTTGCCCTACTTTGAAAACTCAATAAAGTTGGATCCTTTGCTGACAAGTTCCCTTGAACTATGTTTCCACAATATGATTATTGGATTCGTTTTGTATGTAGTCAGGGTTGAGCTCTATGGGTGTCAACAATTTTGTTATCTCTTAGTTGTCTAATAATGGTAAGAAATATGACTCAAGTAGATCCATGTTGAACACCGGGTGCAGGCCAAGGAAAGGGGGAATGTTGAACTCAAAATAATTTTCACCCACAACCATTATGATGGTGTAAGGTCCATAATGGAGTGGGATAATCTTACGATGGGGCCCTATAAGGAATTCCTTTTGCGAGTGCAGCCACACTTTGTCTCCCACCTGAAACTTATGTGGCACTCAATTTTGATCATGGCATTGCTTGTACTTGGAATTAGACTTATGTAAAATATCCTCAACCTATTGGAGGATGTGTTGGATCCTCTCAATGAACCAAGAGGATTTTTCATCATCCGTTGTATTAGGAGAAGAGTTGGCCAAGGTGGATGCAAGAGGTAGTGGAACATCCATGGGACCCAATGGTTGGAATCCCAGCCTGACTTGAAAGGGGTTGTGGATGCTAGAGCTATGTAGGGCTCTTTTGTAGCTATGATGAACATAGGGAAGACTCTCAGCCCATGTTTGGGGGTGATTGGAATTCTACATTCGCAGGATATGAACGATCATCCGATTTTTGAACTCAGTTTGGCCATCTGTATGGAGGTGGAAGGCAATGGATTTTGTGAGCTTGGTGTCCAACAGTGACCAGAGGCTCGACCATAATGTGATGAGGAACTGACTGTCACGATATGAGAAATTATTTTTTGGGATTCCAAAATGTATCCATACTTGCTCAAAGAAGATCTTGGTGGTGGCCTCTATTGTGATTCTCTTCTTGCAGGTGACAAGGATTGCCATCTTGGAAAAGCGATCAACAACCACAAAAACACAGTCATTTCCCCTCTTGGTGGATGAAAGGCCCAACATGGAGTCCATTGAGATGGATTCCCATGGCCTTTCAGGAGTAGGAAGGGGGTTGTATAGGCCTTGTTTCTTAGTGGTCGATTTGACAATAACATAGGTAGTGCAAGGCCTAATATATTTGCTGACATCTTATCCAAGTTTCGAACAATAGAAATGTTTCTGTAGCACTACCGCTATCTTTTCGACACCGAATTTTCCTTCCGCCTGACTATAGTGGGCTTCCCAAATCATCTTTGCTTGCTCTCTTTATGGAACACAAAGATGGCCCAGTTGGCACAATATCCCCTACTGAAGATTGAAATTAGAGACAACGGAGTTTGCGCCAAACATTTGGTATTTTGTGGAGAGTTTAGGGTCTATATCATAGATGTTGGGCCATCTAGAGGTCTCATGGCCACATGAGTCTAGCACCATGGTGAGTGTTGTGACTGGAGGTTGGCTGAGACAATCAACGAATCGGTTGGTACTTCCTGTTTTATACTTGATGTTGATATATAACTACTGCAAGTATGTGGACCACATCTGATGGCAGTCATTCTGCAATTTTTCTTGTTTCTGCATGAACTGTAATGGCTTATGATCCATGTGGATGGTTGTCTCCTTCCTAAGAATGTAATGTCTCCACTGGGGGTAGGCTTGCACAATGGAGTACATTTCTTTTCCGTAAGTAGGGTACTTACAAAAAAAATCTAATGGTGTCTCACTATGATAGGCCACAGGGTGGTTGTGTTGAGTGAAAATTGTGCCCACGGCATAATATGAAGCATCTGTCTTGATCAAAAAGGGATGTTGTAGGTCATGTAATGAACGTACTGGGGATGAGCACAATTGTTTATTTAAATCATTAAATCCTTGTTGTTGGGATACGCCCCACACAAAGTTTTCCTTACCGCCACCCTTGGTTACTTGGCTGAGGGCCCATGAAATATGGGAGAATCCCAACATGAACCTGTGATAGAAATTGGTAAGGCCTAAGAAGATCTGAAGCTTAGTGAGTGTGGTTGGGGCTCGCTAGTCACATATGACCCAGATCTTGGATGGATTCACATGCACACCATGTTGATCCATGGTGTAGCCTAGGTACTGGACTTTGTCCATGTCGAGGGATAATTTTTCCATGTTGGCGTATAGCTCGTGCTACCTTAGGGTGTGAAAAACCTGTTGAATATGTTGCAAGTGTTCCTCCCACGTCTTATTGTAGATAAGGATGTCATCTATATACACCACGAAAAAACTATTGGTGAAAGGTCATAGGATATCATCCATCATCCTCATGAAAGTTGTTGGAGCATTTTTTCAAACCAAAGAGCATGACCAATCTTCCATAGATATGTTTGTTCTATGGGGACCTTGTGGTAGAAACAAGGTTGGCGCAAAACAAAATTACAAAATTTTAGAGGAGCAACATCACACAATACCTCATCTTTGAAGTGCTTGATGTCGTATGACAAATGACACTGTTGGTTGACGTGAAGATCACTTCCTTGATGAAGCCATTCAATCGTGTAGGGCTATGGGTGTAGAGTAGTTGGTAGGGCTAGCTGCTTTGTGACCTCTTCTAATATGACATTCTTATGGCTATTGCTATCAATGATAAAGTGTAGTAGGGTGCATTTTACACACATCTATGAATGAAAGAGGTTCTCACCTTCTTCTTTCTCACCTGGTTCATTGGGCTGGATCTCAGTGGTAGCAACAATGGCACTAGGTTCCGCATCAATGATCCATATCTCCCTTTATAGTTCTGAATCAGAGTCAGAACCTGCATTTGAGTTAGAGGCTTTCACCTCAACCACCAGTGATTTCTTTAAGTAGAAATCGGTAGTGTTATGGCAGGGGCTCTTATGGAAGTCTCACAACTTCTCGATATCTTTCATTGTCTTTTTGGTGTCCTTATTTTCTTGCAGCCTATATTGGTTTTCATCAGGATGTCGATCTTTCCTCTGTCCTTTGTTTTGTAGGCTTTGGATTCCCTTTACATTCTTTTGATGTGAGGGGTTCCCAGGCCCAAGTTGCAGCTTCTTTTGTTTAATCTTTTGCTCGATTTTGATGGAATATCGATATGCCGTGCCAAAGGATGAGATGTCCAAAAACTCTATTTCGACCTAGATGTATCTATGCATACCACTGCGATACTTGAGCACCAGATGTCACTCAGAATATTTTATACCCATCTTGGTGTGCAAGGTATGGAATATATTTGTGAACTTTGACACTTGGTCTCTTTCCTGCCACAGCATGGTCCATTTAGTATATAGGTCATCATAACTTCTGAAAGAGTAGTATTGTTCCTTGATAGCATCCATGAAGGATTACCAACTGACCATGACTATAAATAATGAGGGTTCCTATGTTTCCTTTTGCTCACAGAAAGTATCCCACCAATATTTGACATGAGGAACCACTTTGAGCAACACAAACATAATCGTTTCTATCTTCAAAAATTTATGGACAAAAATATACCATTCTAGCAGATTCAACAATTTGTCTACAACATATGCATCTATATAACCTTCAAATATGGGAATATCAAATTTGATTTGTACCTTTAAGGGACGACGCCTACACTCAAGGAATCCCTTTCGTTCATTTCTTTCCTTTTTTGTGTGAGGGATTCCTTGAGAAACATTTTGAAGGGATCTCCTCTCTCGTCATCTTTATTTTCTCCTACCATGAGAGGTCGCTAGGGCATGCAAGAGATTTTTTCCTCAAGATAAACAAGTTCGAGACCCAACTATTTGTACCCTGACCTCATCGGAGACATTCATTAAGAATGACAAGGAGCAGACAACTCTAATACCACTGTTTCAGATTTTATGATAAGAATGAAATGAATACAGATTATTATTATTAATCTTAACATAGAAACATAATAATAATAGAGATACAATAAAAGAGATATAGTAAAACTAGTTTCTATTCAATAAGAAAATGTGATGAAAATGTAAAATGCAACAAAAAACAAGCTTGCTAGAATGGTGGCATATTATCTCTGAGAAGAGATGTGATGACTACACTTATTCGCAAGAAGATGGTTACAATGAGTCTCTCCAATCATTTTTACAATAAACAGGAATGCCAAAACCCTAGACATCGAAAAACCTAACCCTAGGAGATAAAGCACCAAAATTCATCTAGGCCTTGTTGGGGTAAGTTAGTTCATCAACTTCCCGGGGTCGTAACTTCTACATATGATCTTTGTTTTAGGTGCATAATAGCCCATTGGAAAGGTCTATCCAAGTAATACACATGTTTCCATCATAATTTGACTGAGACCATATTCTAATTGTGGTGAGCCCTAAAATTGTTGTTGAGTCCCTCAAAATGGTCCCGGAAGTTGAGGACTCGAAATCTAGAAAAACAATGTCAAACTGGAAAAATGCCAAAATGATCCAGTTGCAATAGGTGGGAGGCCACCAAAATCCAGCTGGATCAGTTGGTTAAGTTCATATTTACCATGCTTTGGTTGTTTCATACTTGTAGAGCCAAATTCCCATTTGTTCTGGTGCCTAAATTTCTACTCAATTTTTATAGCATATCGTTAGGAAGCTCCCAATGGTGAGATGTTTAGCAAATCCATTTCAGTTTGGATGTATCTATGTAGAGCCCCACAGTATTTCAGAACCATATGTTGCTCAGAGTCTTTGATAGCCAGCTTGGTGCGTAATGTATGGAAAGTATTTGTGAACTTCAACATTGTTTGGCTCTTCTCTTGCCACATTGTGGTCATCTCATGTAATGGTATTCATAGTTATCAATAGGATAGTAATGTTCCTTTACCACATCCACAATAAATTCCCAAGTGGGCTCGACCCCATATATTCCAGATTCCTCTATGGAAATTTTCTCCCAGTAAGTTTCCCACCATTGTTTAACATGGGGGAGAGCCTTGAGGAGTGCGAAGGTAATATTTTCCCTGTCAGAAAAAATTTGAACAAATAAATAACCTTCTAATATATTTAAGCATGTTTCTAGGGAATCTGCATCTATCTGACCTTCAAATATGATAATATCAAAATTAACTTGTACCTTGAAGGGAGAGGTTCCTTGAAAATGGATGCTTGATGAATACACACCTGTTTCTATTGATAGGCGTTGCAGGATGTGTGCAAAATTATCGATCCTTTCGTCCCTCTGTCGCACGAGATTTTTTTCAAGCAACAGGTTAATAGAATATTATACTCAACCATTTTTCTTTTCTACCACCATCAAGGGTTTCTTGGGCATGAGAGAGTGATTGTCCTCAAGAGAGACAAGCTCGAGACCCAATTGGATATACTTGGACCTCGTTGGGGACATGCACTAAAAAACGATGAAGAGTAACCTTCTCTGATACCACTGATCAATATTTTTAGAACAAAATAAAAGAACATAAATTACAATGAAATACTCATGAAAATTGATAGAAATAAAGAAATACAACAATACTTGATTTCTATTAATGAAAGATTTGTAAAGAGATTGTAAAAATACAGAGTGCAAAACTCGCTAGAATGGTGGTAGTTTTATCTTTGAGAAGAGATGTGATGACTACGTTCATTCAAAAGAAGATGATTGCAATGAGGCTCTGAAAACCTTTTTATTATAAGCATGAATGCTAAAACCCTAGACATCAAAAAAACCTAACCCTAGGAGATGAAACGCCAAAATTCATGTGGGTCCAGTTTGGGTAAGTTAGTATATTAACTTCCCGGGGTCGTAACTTTTGCATACGATCTTTTTTTTATGCACGTGATAGCTCATTGGAAAGGCCTTTTTGAGAACTACACATTATGCCATCAAATTGTGACTATGCCTACATTTTTACTGTGGCACGCAAAAAAAAACTGTTTAGGGTCCCAAAACGGCTCTGGAAGTACAAAAAGATGTGCTAACATGAAAACTTCCAAAATAAGACAGTTGGATTAGGTGGGAGGCCACCAGTCTTTGCATGGAAGATGTGTAGGGATTTAGATATCCCCAGGGGTAGAATCCACAATTAAAAAGAAGTAAAGAAGAACATGTTGAACTAAATACTAATAAAAGGAGCTAGTTGAAATAGGTTGGTAGCCACCAATATCCACCTCGATCACCTATGATAACTTCATATATGAAAACGACAACTTGGAGAAAGCGACTTCATACAAATATCTTGGAATTGATATTCACCACAATCTCAACTTGAATTATAGCATTGAGAAAATGATTATTGGGTGATGTAAAACTTATTATGGGCTTGAAAATAATTGTAAATCAATTGATATTTGGAGTTGAGAGAAGAAGAAACTCCTCTTTGAGACTCTTGTTAAACCTATTATTCTTTATGGATGTGAAGTATAGGGTTGTAGTATCTCTCGTGAATCGTGGAGAAAAATAGAGAAAATACAAAAGAATTTTATAACCTATAATCTCAAAATTAAAAGGAAATACGCCCTATCCCATCCTCCTCTTAGAAACAAACCTCTCCCTCATTGAGATCATGATTATGACTAGATACCTAATGTATAAGAACAAGTTAAACAACATGGAAGACAAGAGGCTTCCTAAAATTGCTTCAAAATCGAGTCGTAACCACCATCGACTCAAGCGAGGATGGCATAAAGATGAAAAAAATAAAATTAAGGTATTATAAGGATGTAATGAACCCTAATCTAGAAGATCAAAATTGACATTGGTCAATTCGTAAAACTCCATGGGATTAAAGAGTGTGTCACCTTTGTGAAACTAAGAAGGTTGAAGATGAAAAACACTTTCTCTTAGATTGCCCAACCTCTACCCAGATTAGATCTCATTTTCAAAATATTTGTCACACTACCAACCTTCATAACCTCTTAACTCAATAGAACTATGGCGATCTTGGAAACCTTCTCTTAATGGTTTTTGAGCGAAAAAAAATAAATCTAAAGAATTGCAAGTAATCGCTTACCCTCTTAAGGTAGGATAGACCAATTCTGTCTTAGTGGAAGTTAATCATCATCATCATCATTATAAAATATTTTAATATATTAATATTTTTTGATATGTCTTATAGTGTTAATATTTTTTAATACTTTAATATTAATGTATAAGTAAGCATAGATCCATATTAACTTCCAATTTATCAAATAAATCAAATCTTTAGAAAAAAAAAAAAAATAGAATATAAAATTTGAAAAAGATTAAATGTTTACACTTTTAGATATTTGATCCTTCTCAACACTTAATAGATAAAAAATTAACATATATATATATATATATATATATATATATATATATATATATATATATAATTTTTGTTAAAACAATTTATCATATAAAATAATTAAAATTATATTTACAAATATATACATAGTATAAATGTGATCTAAATTTAATTTAAAAATTTAATTTTGGATGGGAGGTTGCATTAATGAACTTCAAAATAGAGTTTATTTATAATTTAAAAAAGAAAATCACAAACTCGTTGCCATGTAATTATTTAACATGGACATAGTTCAACAAATCCATTTGGTGGTTTGGTGGCAAAAATGTAAAGACGCACAGTCGTAATACTTATTTATTTATACTTATATATAAATAAATATACTTATATTCAAAAATGAGAGAAAGAATTTATTTACTTATATATAAATAAATATACTTATAAATAAATATTCAAAAATGAGAGAAAGAATTTATTTATACTTATATATACCGGTCGGGTTCTGAACTCATTGATCTCATGGGCATATAACCCCAGCGTTTAATTAATGCTACAACCACTCATGATTCGAAGGGGATCCGTAGCTCTAGTCCAGCCAGTCATGAGAGCAGTAAGTTGTTTGATATGGCAAGTGTATCATCTCCATTTCATATGAGTTTTACCCTAGGAAGGATTCCCTACTATTTCACATCTCTTAGTTTAGTTGGAATCCTTAAATTGTTTGACCTTTTGCGGCTTAGTTCTTTGAGAAAAATATAAGATTTAAAAGTTGAATTTATTATGTTAATTATATAATTAAATATAAATTTTATAAAAACAATTTTGTTTTCAGTATTTTATTTTATAATATTTTTAAATTGAATTAATTTTATTAACATAAAACTTTTTTTTAACTATTTAAAAAAAAAATCATATTAAATTTTACAAATTATAAAATATTTATTAAATACTCTTACAAACTATAAAATATTCAATATTTATGAAATGAAAAGAAATCTAATATACCATTCAAATTATAAATACCGTCTTATTTGAAAGAAAATCTTCTTATTTGAAATCACCAGATTTTTAAAGTAATACTTAATATAATAATTATTTATAATACATAATCATGAACTCTCAATACTATATATTATAGGAGAAGTTTTTAAATATAAATAATTTCTATTAATGGAATTAATTTAGTAAATTATAATCAAAATTTGATTGTAAAGATCACTTTGTTAAAAGAAGAATTACAAGTAGATAGTTTACTTGTATTTCACTACAAAGTTTATTTATATGATTAATTTGATTAATATGTTTTTTTTTTAAGAAATACTATAGCAATTTTATGAAATGATAAATTTCCATTGAATACTTCAAATATGAATTTTTTTATGGCATTAATGATGTAGAAGAAAATAGACTAACCAACATAGCATGTGGTTGTGGCTATGACTATGAATTGTTTTATAAAATTTTACTAAAACTGATTAGATTTTGTTGTTGCACTTTATTTGGTCATATATTTATAATCTTCATTTAATTTTTGAATGTCTAAGTCTAAACCAATTAGAATGTATACTAGTTTTTTACAAGTTTTATGGAACACTCCTAAAATATATAATCAAACATACATTTGCTCACCAGAATTTATTTTATAAAAATAGTATTATCTCAGAAAGTCCCTTAGATGTTTATTTATTTTATAATAAAAGAATGCATTTATCTGAGAAAGTCCCTTCGATGTTTAAAAATAATATTTATTTTATAATAAAAGAATGCATTTAAGTTACGATAAGTTTTATCTGGGAAAGTCCAGATAAATGGATCTAACACTCTGGCTTTCCCAGAATTTTCTCGCTATTGTTTTCTTTTCACTGATACGTTTTTTTTATACCACTCGGTACGTTTTTTTTAACCTTAAGCTTAACGGATTCTAACAATACCGTGTCAAAATAACCTCAACCCTCAAATTTAAATGTACAATTTAATCCAATCAATCTAAACTAATTTGGTAAGTTTATACATCTCGGAAGCTATGAAGCTATGAGAAGGAAATAGTAGAGTAGTTAATCTACCTGTTTCTGATGATGTAGATTCTTTTTCTTCTACATTCCCACCGTTTTCCTTTTCTTTATCAAAATGGTAAATGGTAAGTGAATGATATTTCTACAATCGGTGGGCCAAGCCATGAACAATATAATGAATCCTCTGCAATTCTCTTCTATTCTTGACACAAAATTAATAAAATCAGAAATCCTAAATTTAAGATTCAATGGACATTGAAAATGCATCCAATAAAAATGATTGAATTAAGAAGAGGAACATATTAAAGAGATCTTTTCACTATTTTGTTGTATGGTAAATCAGATCCTCCAAACACGAGATCCATTCCTTCCTCCTGCTAAATTAAATTTAAACACAATAACAATCAAATAAAATCAGAAATAATTTTATGGATTAATTTCAATTACATTTCTATCAAATCAAATTAAAACAAAAAACCTACATAATTACATTTGTATCGAATCAAATTAAAACAAAAAAACCTACACACTTGCTAATATAACTAATTTGACGAACTAACATTAATCCAATAAACTCACCTTGAAGGAATTAAGGCATAAGGCATATGCAGATCAGGTTAGCCCATCCAATCTCCATGCCACCATCATCTATATGAGCTCCAAAGGTTTTGTATGGCCTCAAATGTTTACGTGTTCTGCCATGATCTCCCTTCTCTCAGTTATCAAATGACTCAAATAATACAAAATTCATGCTTCAAACATGAACACATAAAAATGCCTACAAATATACAACACATTCAGAGCTCTCCATGGAAGGACCGAATACTCAACTAAGCAATTAAAATGGAGAGGTAAATACTCCTCAATCCAGCTTCTAATATAACTAATTTGACGAACTAACACTAATCCAATAAACTCACCCTGAAGGAATTAGGGCATATGCATATCAGGTTAGCCCTCGAATCTCCAGTCCACCATCTTCTATCATGTTTCCAGGTTCTGCCATGATCTCCCTTCTCTCAGTTATCAAATGACTTAAACAGTACAAAATTCATGCTTCAAACATGAACACATAAATATGCCTACAGATCAGAGCGCAGGATCCTACACTACAACGCCTAACATGGACAAAGGAGACGGCTAACATGCACAAAGAAAAGAGCAAAGAAAAGGAGGAGCGGGTGAGCTAGCCGATTCATACAACGATTATAAATCGATTGAACATTTAATTTGGTTTGTTCAGGACAGGATATAACCGTTAGATCCAGATATAAACTGATCCGTCAAAACAAGACCACTATCTTAATAAACCTAAACGAAACGGAAATGTCTGGCAGAAATTTAAATTTAGCCGTTGGATAAGATTATAAGTACAATCCAACGATAGAGTTTACTGTGCTTTTTTAATTGTAAATTTTTTAAACTATTTAACAATTATCGAGCAACGTGGCAGTTAAAAATTCAAATATTGTAACGGTGGATTTCTGTCTGCTTTTTTGCTTAGATGCTTTTCCATTGTAAACACACCCTGCAGTTTAGGTTTGTTTCCTAATTTAACAAATTTAACAGTAGTCTTTAATAAAAAAATCTAACCATTTTGCAAGGAAAAGAAATCAAACTAAACGTAGGTTTGTTTCCTAATTTAACAAATTTAACAGTAGTCTTTAATAAAAAAATCTAACCATTTTGCAAGGAAAAGAAATCAAACTAAACGCTTAGATGCTATTATTGTTATTTCATGGGTTTTTTTAATAAGACTAAACGAATTCAGGTTATCTACAGCACTCGGATTTAAATTTATTTCAAAATTAAAATTAGTCGATAGATTTGGGGAGGTAGTTAAACATTGGTAAGGGGCTTATGAATCTAAACTTCTTAGTGTTGTTGCTTATTTATTAAACTAAGCGATTAACATTTATATTTATACATTGATAATATAAAAATATGATATTACTTAAGATAAAACAAAATATTTTATTTAAAAAAATAAAATATAATATGTTATTTAAGAAAATAATAAATAACATTACATATTACATATTAAATATAGATGTAATAATATATATATTTTTATGTTATTTAAAAATAAAATTGTGATACTATTATATTTTAACAATAATAAATTAATAAATTGCAATACTTTTTAGGGTGAGAATAATTTTTTTGTGGGGATTATTTAATGGGTTATTCATAACAAAAATCTTGAAAAGATAAGGTGTAAAATTTAAATCTTCTTTGTGGATTATTTTTGGCTTAAAGTTGTTATTTATGTGATATTATATTTCCTATTGTTATAATGACATAGTAAAATAATAGTTGATTGATTACATGGTGAGTATGTTTTTTTGCACAACTCTCTTCTCTCATATTTTGTACAACAAATAATAATAATAATCCATAAACAGGAGCACTCTATAGAACCGCTTCTCATATGATCACCATCATACCCATTAAAAAAAAAATAGATACACCGAACAAATAACACCTTGGAATTATGCTCTAAACATGACATTTATATGAAGTCAAGAATGTTCAATCTTATGTGGATACAACAATGGGGAGTTTTGATACCCTAAGTGTGAAAACTAGGGATTTATACTAGTTGTGTTGAGACCACCCTATGGAATTTTAAGATGAGAGTTAAAGAATGAACCCCTCAACCCCTTCAATGTAGTAACAATTAACCATTTCTGACCTCTAGGTTCTCCCTCCCTTGTGTTCATCTACATGAAGTGCTTTAATGTTCACCATTGTGAAGACTTCTACCCCTACAAATGCCTTCTCCTTGACCCTACTTCTCACCCAACCAATGACTTGTAATGGAAACCCACTCATTTCTCCCTCTCCTCAATTTAGATAATATATTTATTTATGCTCATGTAGAAATTCTCTAACATCTTGACATGGAGCACATTAAGGAAAAAATACCTTTGCAAGGTTTAATGAAGGTTTATGGAATGAAGGATTTTAGGGGGTGATGCCATAGATCATGTTTGCTAATCCAAGGATCTAAGATTGCCTCTCCCCATGGCATTGGAAACCCACCTTATCTAAATAGTTTGAGAAATTTGGGATGGTCATAAATACCCTAACCTCACACTAAGAAATGGTTCCCCAAAAGTAAGTATAAATTATCCTAAATGCAAAATAAAGCATTAATTTTGTGTTTAAACATATGTGAGTTTCCCAAATAGGGTGACAAGGGTTCTCGAGGAGATGTAAGGCTCCACCTGTCAAATTGTATATATATTTTGCTTCTACTCATGAAAACTAGGTCCATAGTTTCACCTATTGTTGGCATTAACAACCAAAAAACATATTCAACAACAATTTAGAGGAGCCCGATCGACCCCTGGGATGGCACTATTATGGATCTTGCACTGAAAACTTATGTCATCTACATTTTCATCATATACATCTTGCACCCAAAACTTCTGTGGTCTACAATTCGTCCACATATTGGAACATGGTTTACATTTGGACCACAAATTATCTATTAAGATACATTAATATAAATACAATTTAAATAAATATATTTAAACTTGAACTTGACTTTTTTCGAACTGGTTGATTAGTCCTATATCGTCACATCATGAGCTTGACTGACCGCAGTTCCTTTCAACACTTAGTCATTTATCTCTCCGCAGGGTCACTCCTTAGCACTACCAAAATTTTATGCCCCATGTTCTGTGATAGGTGGGTTGTTTCACTTATTACCCTCAGGTTGGCGTTATTATAAATCTTTCACCCAAAACTTTTGTACTATACAATTCGTCGTGACTTAGCACTATCGATTTATTATGCCCTCTTGTTCCGTGATATGCATGTTGCACACAACACTTCTGTGATATACATTTTTCACCAAACACTTCTGTCATTTACATTTCGACCCCATTTTCCATTACCCTGTACACAACTCTTGTTTCTAAATTCAAACAAAAATCCATAATTTGTAACATCTAAACATTAAAAACTAATTTTAAAATAAATTTAAATATGAAAGGTGTCGAAAACTGTGAATTTATTCCATCGTATTAAAAAAACCCATGGAATATCAATAATAACATCTAAGAGTTGAGTTTGTTTTTTTCCTTTGCTAAATGGTTAACTTTTTTTATTAAAACCTAATGTTAAATTAGGAAATAAACCTAAAATGCAGATGTGTCTACAATGGAAAATTTAGAGCATTAAGCGAAAAAAAAAAGCAAAGAGAAATTCACCATTATAATATTTGAATTTTTATTTGCCACGTCTGTTCGATAATTAAATAAATCTTGTTTGCCACATCCGTTAGTGATAGATAGTTTAAAACCATTAGTAAAATTTACCGTCAAAAAAGCACAGTAAACGCTACCGTTGGATTGTATTTATAATCCTATCCAACGGCTAAATTTGAACTTCTGCCAAACATTTCTGACACTTCCGTTTGGTTCATGTTTATCAAGATAGTGATCCTGTTGTGACAGATCAATTTATACTATTTGGATCTAACGGTTATATCCTATCCTGAATAAACCAAATTAAATGTTTAATTGATATTTTTTTTATATAAATTGGCCCGCTCATCGGCTCCTTTCCTATGCTCTTTGCTTTGGGTCTGTTCGCCCGCTCCTTTCTGCAGTATAGGGTCTTGCTATGCTTGTGTTGCATATTTGTAGGCATTTGTATGTGATCATATATGAAGCATGAATTTTGTATTGTTGGAGTCATTTGCTAACTGAGAGAAGGGAGATCGTGGTGGAGGCCATAAAAAACTTTTGGAGCTCATATAGATGATGGTAGAATGGAGATTCGATGGGCTGACATGATCTGCACATGCCTTAAGTCCTTCAGGGTGAGTTTATTGGATTAGTGTTAGTTCATCAAATTAGATATATTAGTAAATGGATTCAGCAGTATTTAGGTTTCTAATTTAATTGTTTCCTCATTCCTGGTTTTGTTCTAATTTATATGATACAAATGTAATTCAAACTGATTTCATTCGATTTTTGTTATGTTTAAATTTAGTTTCTCATGAGGATGGAACAAATTAATTATAGTACCCATTTAATTAATTTTATCGGATGCAATTTTCAGTGGCAATTCAATTTGTTCATTGAAATTGAAATTTCTACTTTCTGATTTCTTGTTGTTAATTTTTTGTCAGGGATAGAAGAGAATTATGGAAGATTCACTGTATTGTTTATGGCTTGGCCCGCTGATAAGTAGACATATCATCCACTTACCTTTTCTAATAAAGAAAACGAAAATGGTGGGATTGTCCAACACGCTCAATTGCAAATGTAGAAGAAAACTGATCTCTGCATCATCAGAAACAGGTAGATTAACCTATGTTTTCCCTTTCATAGTTTTCCAAGTGTATAAACTTAACGAATTAGATTAGATTGATTATAATGTAATCGATTGGGTTAAATTTGAGGTTATTTCGAGATGGTCTTCTTAAAATCAGCTAAATGATTATTAGGGTTAAGGTTAGTTTAATAGTTACTTGCTTTTGAGCTAAGATCTTAGAGTATATTTCATATTGATTTTTTTTATGGTTTGAGTAGCATAGTGATTAGTAGTAACACTCAAAAACGAAAAAGGATTTTTAGTGTTAAGCCAACCATATCAATGCTAGGGTTTGTTAGAGGTTGCTTTGAGCCTTTACTGAAAACATGATCATGTCCAATTAGGTGCTCTACTATACTATGAATGTCGTGTGATTCAATCAATAATCAAACTCCTAATCATTGCTAATCGTTGATTACAACCATGCCCAGTAAACACTGTTTTTCACTGCTAAACTAAGAGTACGTTGACGCAAATTATAGTCAATGGAAACAAATACCTCAGTAGATGGTTTATCGTTGTTTGGGTTTATCGCTGTTTGAGAGTTAGATGGAAAAAATGAACAGATGACGAGCGCTAATATCATTGAGCTTCTAGAAACTCTTGAGAACACTCGAGAATTATTAAGAGGTATTTGAATGAGGATTAAAATAACTTGTACGAGTGGAGTGGCATTGTTCTTCACTATAACAGGATTATTAGGATTAAAATAACTTGTACGAATGGAGTGGCATTGTTCTTCAATGAGGATGTAGACATGCCCACACGTACGAAGATGACGATGAGGACCTAGTCAATTAATTTGGGATTATATGGAATTTTAACTTTACCCTTTGAATGATCAATTGGAAATTTTCTCATTCAAAAGGAGTAGACACTTCCATTTGGTTTAGGTTTATTAAGAATGTGATCTTGTTCCAACAGATCAATTTATACCATCGGATTCTATTTGATTTTACGTATACGGTTATATTCTATCCTACATAAACCAAATTAAATGTTTAATAGTTGTATGAATCCGCTCGCTCATCCGCTCCTTCTTTTTCTGCTTTTTTCTTTGGGCTTGCTCGCCCGCGCCTTTCTCAATGTTAGGCATTGTAGAGTAGGGTCCGGCTATGGAGTGCTCTGATTGTGCTGTATATTTTTATTTGTTCATGTTTGAAGCGTGAATTCTCTATTGTTTGAGTCATTTGATAACTGAGAGAACATAAATCGTGGCAGAACTCAAGACACATTTGAGACCATTCAAAACCCTTGCAGCGCATATTAGATGATGGTGGCATGGAGATTCGAGGGGCTAACCTGATTTGAATATGCCTTAATTCCTTGATTGTGAGTTTATTGGATTAGTGTTCATCGAATTGGATATATCAGCAGTATTTAGGTCTTTAATTTAATTGCTTCCTGGTTCCTTCTTTTGTTTTAATTTGATTCGATACAGAAATAACTGAAATTATTCCTTAAAAATTATGTCTGATTTCATTTGATTTCTGTTATATTTAAATTTAATTTCTCAGGAGAAAGGAACAGATCAATTATTATGTTTGGAAGATCTTATATGCTATACAATATGGTAAGTTCTCTTTAATGGTTTTCTTCCTCTTCTTGATTTAATTAATTTTATGGGATTCATTTTCAATGCCAATTCTCTTGTTGATTTAATTAATTTTATGGGATTTATTTTCAATGACAATTCAATTTGTCCAATAAATATTAAATTTTTACTTTTTAAAGAAAATGAAAATGATAGAATTGTTTACACAATCAAATGGAAATGTAGAAGAAAACTAATCTCTGCAACATCAGAAACAGTTAAATTAACCTATGGTTTCCCTCTCATAGTTTCCCATGTATAAACTTAGCAAATTAGATTAGATTGATTGTAATGTAATAGATTGGATTAAATGGTGCGTTTAAATTTGAAGTTATTTTGATATGGTGTTATTAAAATCCGCTAGCTTATTAGGGTGAAGGTTAGTTTAATAGTTTCTCTACATGCTTATTAAGGTTAAAGTTAATTTAATAGTTATTTTTTGGGGCTAACATCTTAGAGTATATTTTACATTCATTATTTTTTTCATGGCTTGAGTAGCATAGTGATTAATAGTAACACTAAAAAACGAGAAAGGGTTTTTAGTGCTAAGTCGACCATATCAATGCTGGGGTTTGTTAGAGATTGCTTTCAGCAATTTTCCCCTCTCTCTTCCTGTCATTCGGTGCTCAGTTGTGTATGCTCAGTTGTGCATGCAGTGGACAGTATGAACAAGTAAACAATAGTTTGGGATGGTTTTTTTTAATGTCCGTTAGTTTAATGCGCCTTTCCAAATTCTCAGTATGTTTTTTTTTTCAATGTCCGGCCTTTCCAAACTCTCACATGTTTTTTTTCAATGTCCGGCTTTTCCAAATTTTATGTACAGCATTATATACTTAGTTGTATTAAAAATATTATGATGGTTGTTATAATTATTAACTTAGGGTTTGGATAATTAAATTCTGAAATTCAAGATTTGGTTAAAAACATGTTCGTTAAATTTTTAAAATTGGGTTTGGTTGTGAATCAAGTTTTGTGAACCAAGTTTTATAAAAGAGGTTAATTCAGCAGTTGTTTAATAATAGTTATTGAATATAATAATATAAATAGTTAAAAACATATTTAAAATTAGTTAAAATTTAATATATAATTAATGAGTTAAATAAATTTATTAAAATAATTTTAATGATTTAATGTTTTGAAAATATAAATTTAAAAATATTATATGGGAGAATTTTTTATTTTTTTTCTTAAAAATAAAAAATAAAAAAAGTTAAAAAAACTATTTAAGCCGCTTTACATTTGGTTGTTATGTTACACACTAGATTAGTAGGGGGGAGTTGAACTCTAGACTTTTTTGAAACTTCATTTTTAAGGCACTTGCCAATTAAACTATTTCCCTGAAAACTTTAATTTTAATATTTAATATTTTAAAAATATTAATTTAAAAATTTATTATTAAAATTATTTTTATTTTTTAGAAACAAAAATAAAAGATACAACAAATTAAATTTAAAAAATATCAAAATAATTTATTTTAAACAAATATTAATAAAATATTTAATCATTTAAAAAATATTAATAAAATTATTTTTTTTAAATTCAAAATTTTCTAAATTTAAATATTTAAACATTAAACAATATTAATAAAATATTCAAATTTTTTTCCTAAATTTATCTACATTCATCCATGCTTTCTCGTGATCTAAGCAATATAGTTATCATCCCTGATTTAAGTAAATATCGCTATCATAGTACATTCCCAAAACTCTCAATTGCATGAAACTATTTTTTCGCCCCCATCATCCTTTCCGATTAGGTTTGATGCAATTCACGCTGGCTAAGAGGTTAACGATTTGGACTTACTAACTGGAGTTTGAAGGGTTGAAAAGAACAAGTATTTAACCCTGAGGATTCAGTATATCTAACTTAAGTCAATGAAAACGATTCAGTGGTTGATTTGGGTTTAAATTCAAGGGCCCAGGGTTTCGATCTTAGAGTGTCTTTTACCTTGATGCATACATGATTTCCACGGATTAAGAAACGTGTGCCTTCCCAAACTCGGAAAGAAAGGACGAATTTCCTGTTATATTAATAATAGGGTTTTTCGGAGGTTGCTCTGATTTTAAACCTAATTCATTTGCAAATCTAATATTAATGAATCCATCGTGCTTCAACATCAACGTTACAGTACTTTCTATGGAATTTAATTGTATCTGTGTTAGCTCGGTTTCTGGTTTTACTCATTCACTCATGAGATCCGCAAACTGCATCTTAAAATTTTAGAGTCTAGACTTAGCTATACTAAACGTTCCAATGCATAACCGGTTAATCATGACATCTGTCAATAGCGGGGTGATTATGTTATTAGAAAATATAGGATCTAAAATAATAGTGCCCTGTTTCAGAGGGGATTGCAATAAATACAATTGATGTAAGTGTGAAAACTCAATTAGTTTAAAGGTAATTGATATAAGTGTGGAAACTCAATTAGTTTAATTTGAAGAGTATATTTTCTATTAAATTAGGTAAAACCTTACAAACTGGAAACTTGAAAAATACAAGAATCAGAAAAGGTTACATTATATTAAGTATGTAGAATTTTCCATCTATGGAGCTTATCTATACTGAATAATTCAGCAACTAGGATCCCTTTTAAAGGATCCATTTGCTTTTAAAAGCATTGCATGAAGAGAGTATTGCTATTCCTTCCAATCCAACTATTTTCACTGAAAATAAACTTGTATCCCTTGGATTTTTTTACCTATTATTATTGTAAGAACATACAACACATGTCTCTTCTAATAAATGCAAAATTTGGATGTGCATCATAATCCCTGTGACATGGTTGTGATCCCATTCATTGTTATTGAAGTAGGCTAGAAAGCAAACAGACCTGCCAAAAAAATAACTCTAAGATTACTCCTAAATTAACCTACTCCATTACTATTTATATTAGTTCCTATCTCATAATCATATCCTGCACAGATCCATGTTCCCATGCACTTCGAGCTTAAATTTCATACCATTTGAAAATATACTTAAAAGCTAGAAGGCTGCGCACCTTCCATACAAGTGCGCAGCCCTCTAGCTTGGATGCATTTCCTCTCATTAAAGGCGGAAATGGTCTATCTAAGGCCGTATAGAGGTCATCTAAGAACCAGAGCCTCTGCCATCATCTAAGAACTAGAGCCTCTAACAATTTCCAATATTCCTCCTGTCGGTGTTGTTGTCATTTTCCTTAAAGGATTATTTTGATGATATTTTATCTTTCCAGCATAGTGACTTCCATCTGTTTAAATAATCATTAACACGTATGCATATTTGATATGTTTGGGCTTTGTTTAAATAGTCATTCATACATATCCATACTCCATAAGTCTGGGCCATGTGTTTTAGAAGACGAGGTTCATTTGACATTAAAAATATTTAATTTTTTTTTGTTTGTTATTTATGATAATTTTTTATATTTAATTGCAATTTCAAAGATTTATCAATTTATTTTTTTTWTTTTTTTATCTGGCGGAATCGGCAACTGGGTCGAATGCCCCTTCCGCAGGCACGGGTAAGTCGAGGGGATTTGAACTTGAAACCTCATCTTACATAACACGCTATATCACGGCACTTGCCAATTGAGCTGCCCCCGTGGGGCTATCAATTTATCTATTTAACTTCAATTTCAAAGTTAAATATTAAATTTAACAATTTATTTAATATTTATTCAACTTCAAAACTTATCAAACTTAATGCCACATTAACAACTATAATGGAGACAAATTGATTGGAGAAATAAGCATAAGGACAAAATCACTCAAGTCCCTTCTTAGGATTTAAATGTGAACTTTTCCTGTAAAAATAACAAGGATATTGTATCATTCAAACTAAATAAAAACCCATCTTCTAAGACTTTTTTTTTTTCTTGTAGATAAATAGACTGTGATTCATAATATTGATATTATTATTCTGACCTATCATGACTAGTCAATCTCCATTGAGTTATTGGTTTTTATTGCAAGGGCTATGTATAGTATTTAACATTTAGTTTTTCGGTCATAACTAACATGTACCCTTTGTAAGAAAGGATTAAACTTACTTTAAGTACACGAAAATTGCAAACAAACTCCTAAAACAGCATGACAAAATCCTAAAACAAGATGAAAAACTCCTACAAGCAGGATTTCGTTTCCAGCCCTTTATATCAAGGTTTATCATGATGGCTAAATTAGTTACGAAGTCCAAACAAACAGCATATATAGTTGGCCAAACTGGTTAAAAAAAAACTCCTAACACGATGCAATTATTTATATGCTATGAAATCCATCGTTATATGCTATGAAATCCATCATAATAACCATGCCATCTCTCTGTCATGGCTATGAAATCCATCTGTCCGTCCATAATGGACGGGCAACTCCATTTTCACTCACTCTCTTTCTCCCGTTTTTTCTCCATAATTCTGTTGTTTGGATGATGTTGGCAATCTAAATACTCCAATTATGAGAATTGAGTGATATACGAACTAACAAATAGGTAAATGCAGAATGGCTCAATAGGGATCGACCCAGAGACCTATCGATTTGAAGTCAAAATCTACAACTTTGACCTATATGCCCAACTCCATGGGTACAATTATCAAGTTCATTTTTTTCTTGAGAGCTGATAAATTTCATGGAAAGAGCAAGTGGAAATCTTAATCTTATAAAATTTCAAAAGCAGTGGTTTTTATTTTAAATAAAACTTCTGTTAAAAAGAATAATTACTTCTTTTGCCATCGTTTTTATTTTAAATAAAACTTGCAAAGCTTAACCTCATGGGATTTCAAAAGCAGTGGTTTTTATTTTAAATAAAACTTCTGTTAAATAAGAAAAATAATTACTTCTTTCACAATTTTTTTATTTTAAATAAAATTTAATTATTTTTTTTTTATAATAATTTTATTTTTCCCAATAACATAAATAAACTTGAAAATTAATTAATTAATTGTTTTAATATAGTTTGATACATATAGAATAATAACTTCGTTCTCTAACAAAAAGCTGATTAAAGTGATTAAAGTTTTGTGAGATTATAATATCCAAATTATTTTGTACATAGACTTTCTTAGATCATAATATTCCTACATAGGGTTTTGTTAAATCATAGTATTTAGGTTATTTTGTACCTAGGTTAAAAAAAGAAAAGTTTGAGAATAATTTGAATATTCTTTTGGTGATATAATATAAAATGTATTTTGTATTAGATTTTATAAAATGTTATAATTGTAATTAGAGTTTGAATTTTCTTTTCTATTAATATAGTAATATAATTTTTAGTTAATATGTTTTTAAATTATTATAATGAAAAATGGTTTTACACATTATTAATTTTGTAATTGTTTATTTCAATTGATAATGTAAATAAATTTAATATAAATTGATATTAATGCCTCTTATGTTTTGTGTATCTAATTGTATTTATTTTTATTTTGATATTTTATTTTGTATTTGCATAGCATTGCATAACATACATGAGTTACTCTTATTAGGAACACAACATTCCCAAGAACAACATTCCAGATGTAGTCTTTTGAAGATCTAGCTAGGTGATAAGGAGACCCTAAAGAAACCTATCCTATAAATAATTTAATTTTACTAACATTATTGTGTAAAGCATTATCAAAGGAACATTTTGTTAAATTGTGTCATAATAATTACCTAACCATGATATCCGCATTCCTTAATTTTGGTTACCCTCAACTTAACACCTATAAACAATCATTATGTTGTTTCAATCATCTATAGTAATTATAACCACTAATTCTAAAACATTAACCCTTAATTTATAACCACTAATTCCAAAACATTAACCCTTAATTAAAAAAAACTATAAACTCAATGATGTAAATCCTATCATTAGTAAACCTCAATCTATAAAATATTAACCCTTATGAAAATTAATGTTTAGTTCCCTAAATCTTAGAATTTAATTCAACCTTAAATTGTCTAACTCATTAAATCTTGATAATTTCTAACACATGTAACATTTTGATATTTACAAACATTAAAACCTAAATCCTATAAACCCCATCCCTACCATTTAAGACCAAACCTAAAACCCTTCCTTAATACACAATGAATATAAAATTTTCCCCTTATAACAATGTGTTGTATAATCCTTACAACTCGTTAGCACTATAATTGTTATAACTATAATTATTATGAATCCTAAATCTTAAATATATAATCCCTATAACTCAAATTCCTTTACCTATTTATAAATTCTTTAACAATTAACATATATAATGTTTATATAAACCAAACTTAGATCACCCCTAAATCCTAAGTTTTATAACATTAAACATATAAAAAATATAAAGCATAGCCTCTATAACTTCTATTAAACTCTATATTTTATTACCTTTTTAATGCATAACCTCAAATCCTTGTAACTTCTTTTGCATGTAATCTAACTCATAATACTTGTGACCCCTAATAGTTATATATTAAACCCTTAACCTTTTTAACTTCTATAAACATTAATCCCTAACCCCCTAACTGAAGATTTTTGAGGTCCTAACAAGTTGCCAACCAGCTTTTCTTTGACCTCAATTTGGCTCTAAGTTTCAACTGTCTAACAAAGGATTTTTGTTGTTTTATAAAAACAAATTGTTCATCAACTTTTTCGTTGTTTTGTTACGGTTACATAGGTCATTTAGGTGCTCTAGAATGTAGTTTTAGTCACCAATATGTTAGCACATGCATACCAAAACATATGTAACACACCTAGAGATATTTACTGCTAAAAAGACTACTATTATAAAAACTAGCATACATGAAAATGAACAAAGGTATTTTTGGTCAACATGACCCTAGATAAAACCCCCCTAGGGAAAACCAATTTGGAATCTCAGTGTATAAATGTGGAGAAAAGAAGGTGGAATACAACAAGTACAATAAACATATGAACCTGATATAATAACAACTTGAACTAGGCTAAAACACAAGTACAAATTAAGAATATTCGCCCTAGGATGGTGCACCCTCCTCACAAGTTGCCAAAACCACTGAACGAAAGCTCTCTGCCCACTGGAAGCTCTGATGGAGAAACCATCCTACAGTACTATGAATATGTTCTGTATCTCTCCATTGAAACTGCCCTCATGGAAAAATCACCTCTGCAGGTCCTCCCTACTAGTTGTGCATCCTCCTCCTCTAGTGCGCCCTCCTCCTAGCAAGAACTAGCTCCACAAATAAATGAAGGACTAATCTTGTTATGTAGCACCATGAATGTGGAAGCCCAATATTTCCTCACTAAATGCATCCAAACTCATCCTCATGCTCCTCTCCCAACTGTCTTGGTGAACATAACAAGTAATAATGAGTCTCCTTTGCCCTTGCTCCCTTCTTAAGGAAGCATAAGGAAACATAAAATATGAGTGGATGAGATCATCTCATCTCATCCCTAATCAATGGTTGAGATCATCTCAAAATAATCTCAACTCAAAACCCACTTTACTGAAGTTTCCATTGTTTCACTTTATGTCCCTCAATTCACCCACAAAGTGAATTAATTGTCATTTTAGGCTAAAATGACTAAATTTCACTTTTGACATAAATATATTAAGTCAACATGAAATTAGACATAAGGTACATGGTACATGGTACAAAGTACTTCCCACATGTGTTTAGAATCCCACAAACACAAGGGGACCACTTTCCAAGGTATCCAAATCTCAACACTCTCTCTTACCGAGGAAAGTACTCTTCACCACCAATATCATCATCCCTATAGTGGACATGGTTTCCTACTGAAAAATAATCGGTGAGTTTGGTTGTACCCTAATCAATAAAAGTAGTCTATGAAACATATCTTCTCAATTTGCATGATCTATAGCTGGAAGTGTCTCTTCACCTATCCAAGATCACCTAGACAGGGAGGATTTTAAGGATGAAAATTTATTTTAAAATGTAGAAACCTTGGCGAATATTACTAATCCTTCATATGCCAACTATAAAATGTTTGGTGATATTTTTGTAAAAATATTCAAATTTCTAAGCATTTTATATAGTTTGAATAAAATTTTGGCGATTTTTAAGGTAAAATAATTTTATCTTATAGAATTTGGGCGAATCATTTTTAGAATAGCGAATATGTTTTTTGGAAAAAAACATGGAAATTAGCCCACGAGTGAAATTTAGCCCCTAAAATCATCCCTGCACCTAGATCTTGGTATCAAACAAAATATCTCCACCTTGGTCTCCCACCAAGGATTTCCACCTCTTGGTATATTGCCAATGGTCACTACTCTTGGCATCTCATGAAGAGTCACTCTCTTGGAATCTCACCAAGAGTCTCCCCTCTTTGTATCTCACCAAGAGTATCTAGAACTCGACATCTCACAAAGATCCTCAACTTGGCCTCTCGCCAAGTAGCTTCCACCTGAAGTGGATCCAGAACCTGATCTACCCATCTCCATAGTCAAGTGATGCTCAAGCTTCCATGGTGCCCTGTCGCTCCTCCTCATCAATATTTGATGCTCTAAAGCCCCTACACCAACCCTCTATCTCGACGAATCTAAAATTGAAGTTGTATCTGGTGGACCATTCACCCCTAATGATTGTGTCGATGAAAATTGAGTCTGAGCTCCCTCTGAATCACTAATATGAGTCAGTAGGTCATCCTCAACTCTGTCTCCCCACCTGATGTGGGATGGTTTAACAACAGACAAAGTAGTATGGAATGCACACTCTCTCACAAATTGTTCATCAAACTCAAGCGCCTCTTTTTTTGTTGTTGAAACATCCTTCATAGTCTTCATCTTCTTGGGGCACTTTCCTTCATAGTGACCCATCTCTCTACAAGAAAAGCATCTCACTGAGCTCATGTCTCTCTTCTTCCCACTACTGCTCTCTCCTCCCTGTGGTGGGGCCCAAAACTTGGGACCTTTCCGACCTCTCGGACCGGTCTTCTTCTTGCCATTTTTCCAAAGAGAAAGATCCTCATCACCCTACATTGATTTTTTCTATCTAGAAGCCATTGATATAAGTCTAGTCTCCTCCTAAACGAAATCATCCCACAATATCTCCCAAGTGGGCATGATCTCTCTGTAAATAATTCCATGAACAAATGGACCCCATGGTTTGGTGAAGTTGTTTAAGGCTATACTCACCATAGAATCAGAGTCCACTACCTCTCCAACAACTCCAAGATCATCTCTGATCTGGGTGTATCAGCCAAGGTAAGAAGTAATTGACTCATCCTGGACCATAGGAATGACCCTGATTCGATCATACAAAACCATATTTCAATTCTGGTTAGAGCTCTTGTAAATCTTGCATAGAAATTCCCACATCTCAAATGCATAGGCTTTCCCAGTCAAGTGGGGAATGATTTGATCTCGCACTGCATCACACATCATCCTCTTTACGTTGTTGTTCCTCTTCCTAAAGTCTGCTAACAAGATAGAAGAAGTAGTAGGAGGAACAAGAATAGACTCCTAAAATATATCCCATGGTTGGAGGTCCTCTAAGACAAAGACAATATTATCCTTCCAAGGAGACTAGTTGTTAGCTCCAACTATCCTATCCTCCATAAACATTTGAGATGTTGACATCACTTCCCACTACACTCAAACTGATTCTACAACTGCAAAGGAACGTTGCCTCACTCCTGCCAACATAGATGTGAAAAGAGGAAAATGAACAATCACCTCACTCCTAGAAATATAAGTGTGAAAAGAGGTCATGAAAAATCATCCTCACTCCTTCCAAGTAGGTGTGAAAAGATACTGATGAAATTTCCACCAACTTCTCTACAACTCTCCAAACAAATTCCTCCAACAAGCTACCACTAAAATCTATCAATGGTTGTCCAAAATATCTTCCCAAAAGATGTCTAAAACAGTCCACCAAGATGCTTTCCAAAACTCAACAAAAATCAACCACCAAGCTTTCATACCATGAAGGTTTTACAGGTCCTAACAAGCTGCAAATTAGGTTTGTGTTTGACCTCAAGTTGGCTCTAAGTTTCAATTGTCTAACAAAGGTTTTTTGTTGTTTCATAACAAGAAATTGTTAAGGAACTTCTTTTCTATTTTGTTACGGTTACATAGGCCATTTAAGTGCTCTAGCATGTAGTTTTAGTCACCAATATGTTAGCACATGAATACCAAAATATATGTAACACACCTAGAGATATTTACTGTTGAAAATACTATTGTTTAAAACATTAGAATACATGAAAATGAACACAGGTATTTTGGTCAACATGACCTTGAATAAAACCCCCCCGGGGAAAACCAGTTTGGAATATGAGTGTATAAATGTGGATAAAATAAGGTGGAATACAACAAGTAAAATAAATAGATGAACCTTATACAATATAATATTGAACCAATACAAAACACAAGTCCAAATGAAGAATATGCACCATCCTCACAAGTTACCAAAACCACTGATTGAAAGCTCTCTGCCAACTAGAAGCTCTGATGGAGAAACCCTCCCACGGTACTTTGAATCTTTGTTGTAGCCCTCCACTGAAAATTTCCTCATGGAAAACTGACCTCTTCAAGTCATCCCTACTAGTTGTGCACCCTCCTCCTCAAGTGCACCCTCCTCCTAGAAAGAACTAGATCCACAAATAAATGGAGTACTAATCTTGTTGGATACAACCATGAATGTGGGCGCCCAATTTTTCCTCACTCAATGCATCCAACCTCATCCTCATGCTCCTCTCCCAACTCTCTTGGTGAACATAACAAGGAATAATGAACTCTCTTTTTCCCTTGCACCCTCCTTAAGGAAGCATAAGGAAACCTAAAATATGACTAGATGAGATCATCTCATCTCATCCGTAATCAATGGTTGAGATCATCTTAAAATAATCTCAACTCAAAACCCACTTTACTTAAGTTTCCATAGTTTCACTTTATGTCCATCAATTCACCCACGGAGTGGATTAATTGTCATTTTAGGCTAAAATGACCAAATTTCACTTTTGACTTAAATATTGTAAGTCAAAGTGAAATTAGACATAAGGTACATGGTACATGGTACAAAGTACTTCCCACATCTGTTTAGAAGCTCACAAACATAAGGGAACAACTTTCCAAGGTACCCAAATCTCAACACTAACCCCTATGAACCCCAACCCTACAATGTCTAATTATTATAACATTTAACCACTCTAGCCCCAACCCTTATGACCCAATATCTATAACCTATAACCCTTGGAATTACCAACACATTTCCCACATATTAAAATTATTAATACATATTCCTTCTAACCATTATAATTGTTATCACATAATTCTTATAAATCCTAAAATTCATAATATATATAACACTTCACCTTTATAACACCCATCTCCTAACCATTATAATTCCTTATACATTTAGACTATAACCCTTATAAACAATGGTTATTATAAATAATTCCTATAACATGTATAACCATTATCAAATGTAAATCTTATTAAACCTAACCTTCATAGAAACTAGTGCTTAATAGTTAGTATTTTATTCCTATACTACAAAACAACCAACTTTTATAAATAATTCCTATAACATGTATAACCATTATCAAATGTAAATCTTATTAAACCTAACCTTCATAGAAACTAGTGCTTAATAGTTAGTATTTTATCCCTATACTACAAAACAACCAACTTTTATAAATATTCATCTATATAATCCTTAATCCTTACAAACTCTTACCAATAGAAACCCCAACCTTTATAAAAATTATCCCCTAGAGCTTATCTCGTACACCTTAACTTGTATAAATACTAAGACATAATCCCTACAATTCCTAACTCCTAACGCCTTCAACCCATAAACTCTATAACCCTTGTAATTTGTAAACATTATGACCCCTATCATATTTAACCCTTATAAAACATTTTATACTTAACCCTTATTAATCCTTTCACCATTAACACCTAAGTTTGACAAACTGTAACCTCATGAACCTTAATGTTAACATTTTTTATTTATAATCTTAGTTACAACTATTCTATATGAACTTTAACACCCCCAACCATATGATACA
>ML777126.1:1591345-1604833 GCA_009831015.1 Picea engelmannii
ATCTACAGAGAACAGGATGTTCTGATTCCTTCCTTTCTGAGCAGGAACCCTTAACCCAATCTCTGGCTAGCACACTTGCAGAATTAAATGAAATCTACAGAGGAAAGGATGTTCTGATTCCTTCCTTTCTGAGCAGGAACCTTTAACCCAATCTCTGGCTAGCACACTTGCAGAATTAAATGAAATCTACATAGGACAGGATGTTCTGATTCCTTCCTTTTTGAGTAGGAACCTTTAACCCAATCTCTGGCTAGCACGCTTGCAGGAATCTATAGAGAACAGGGTGTTCTGATTCCTTCCTTTCTGAGTAGGAACCCTTAACCCAATCTCTGGCTAGCACACTTGCAGAAATCTACAGAGAACAAGATGTTCTGATTCCTTCCTTTCTGAGCAGGAACCCTTAACCCAATCCCTGACTAGCCTCATAAAATCATCACACAAGATTGCTAATAAAAAGAATCATAAATTTCATTCAATAAACTAAGACAGAGTTCAGTAGTGTTTTAGCAAAGCAGGATTCATTAAAAGCAGTGTTTCAGCATATGAAAATTAATCACACATAAATAGAGATTATACTAACACACTCTATAACTAACGAGTGAATCTTGTGAAGAAGGTGGGCCCTCCCTTCTCACAAGATTCCCCTGGGATGGGAAATCTAGAGAAAGTTACTCAAACCAGTCTTTTATTCATCTATCAAAATATCATATTACAGTCTGAAGATGAAGCACGTCCTTCTCTCTGGAGCTTTTCAATACATAAAACTTGGATCCCTCGAATGAATATTTCCCCCTTATTTAAAGAGGGAACCCCTTCGATACAATATATCAAAAATTACAATGTGTATCTAAGTCCTATCTTTAGTCGGATCTTCTTTCTAAACCAGAGTAGGATGTCCTAGTCTCACGCAACAGAAATGCTATTACAGGAGCTGGATGAGGTATTGTTGTTACTACTGGAGTAACAGTTTCTTCTCATAGCTGCCAATGTTGTTTCAGCATCGCAATTCACGGGCTGTTTCAGCCATGTGAATTACGATTTTGACTATGTCGGCTTTCTGATGTAGGAGCGACAGTTGGTGCTTGTTGACCGCTGACTGTAACGACTTCCTTGTGTTTTAGCACGTTGGTTCTGGCAGTCTCTTCTGTGTTTCAGCATCTGCGACTCCGGACTGTGTAACAGCTCTGTGTTTCAGCATCAGCGACTTTGGACTGTGTACATCTCTGTGTTTCAGCATCAGCGACTCTGGACTGTGTACAGCTTTGTGTTTCAGCATCTGCAACCTCAAACTGTGTAACAACTCTGTATTTCAGCATCAACGACTCTGGACTGTGTAACAACTTTGTGTTTCAGCATCAGTGACTCTGGACTGTGTACAGCTCTGTGTTTCAGCAACAGGCTTCAAATGCTAATCTGCAGTCTAATCAATGGTTAAGTACAAAAGTGATGTAAAATATTATGCAAAACAGATTAAATGTATAGTAATGAGAAGAGACGTTGTATACCTCTGGGATGATCAGATGAAGTAATAGTATGAGTCTAAATACAGGTGATCAAGAGTATAATAGTGGCAAAAAAATATAGGCAAAAAGGTACATTGTGTGGTCCTAACAGTGACCAATTGGAGAAGTTTATTAATGCAAAAAAAAAATGTTACAAAGAGATTATACAAGAGAGTTTCTCACAATCGATCATCGAAAAATTACCCTCCATGCTCTTTAAGTAGAGTTCATGGATCAATGTCCATTAAGATCGAGGAGAATATGAACCATCGGATCACTCTATGTCAGGAACATATCATGACCATTGGATTTCCTAATTACAAATGCATACGAATGCATACTACAACACATTAGACCAAGTAGATCTTAACTAATCCCTATGTGTCTAAATATCCTAACATCCCCCCTTAAGAACAACTTGGGATAGGATTGAAGGATTTACAATAGTGAAACAATGGAGGCGAATATGTCACTTGATACACCATTTTGTTGTGGTGTATATGGAACATTGTGTTCCATTTAGATTCCCTGTGTAGTGTAGTAACTTGTAAAATTATTTTTCACATATCCGCCTCCATTATCTGTTATTACCCTTTGAAATTGATGTCCAGATTTCTTTTCTACAAGGGCCTTGTAGGCCAAAAAATTTTCTCTTGAGTTTTAAGAAGTAAACCCATGTCTGGAAAAGTCATCAATGAAAGTTAAGAAATACTTGCACCTAGAAAAAGAAGGAGAAAAAACTGGACCACACAAATCACTATGAATAAGATGCAAAGGGCCTGACGCATGCCAAGAGGCACGTTTGCCAAAATTTTCCTGATGATGTTTGCGGAGAACACCACTTGCAAAAACACCATCTCTACATGAAACAAGAGGAAGGCCGGTCAGCATATGTTTATTACATAGTTGTTGCAATGAGCGATAGTTTAGATGAACAAACTTATCATGCCAAATTTTGTTCAAGTCATCACTATGAGAAACAAAAATTGATGAAAAAGATTATGACCCAAAGTTGACAAACTTCTACAACCTCGTAATATCATCAACAACTCTAGTTGTAAGAAAATGCTTAGGATCTTTTAAATCCTTGATTACAACTTGGTGAGGTGAAAACTATACAGTTTTACCTTCACCTGAATGAGTGATTTGATATACTTATAACATGTATGGTTTTATGCATAATATCATCAAGATGTACATCAACCAAGACTACTCACAAACATCAACAATATGTACTACAATAAATATGTGCTTCTAAAAGTATACCAAGTCATATATTCCACATTATCCATAAACTATGTGCCAACAATACTACTAGCATGAGCATATAACAATGGACCAAGCATATATCAACCATTCATCAACAATTCAAACTATGAATCATCAACATGTACGAACATCACCATGCCATACACTTCATGTATGTGCCAACTCATCAACTATATTTCTCCACATGTACTTAACATGTACCTCAACCATATACCAAGACATGTACAAATATAACCATCAAACATTCTCTAGAAATACATCACACTATCCATAACCAAATACCATAAACCATTACATAAAGCAATGTGGAAAACCCTCATGTTGTATAGCGTCAAGTGTGTACCAATCATATATCAATACCACTAATAAAATCTTGTCACAATGTACAATAAGATATACCAATAAAACTCATACATGCACCAACAATATATTTCAACATATCTGCCTCAAAAAACATTCACTTAAAACAATACTATACAACCAATAGTGCTTCTAAACATGTACCAAGGATGTGCATCAATATATAAAGGATATTCCTCTAGCTAGTATCACATCACCATGATTTTCCTCATAATCAAAGTGCCATAACATCACTGAGAAAGTACTCAACATAACCAACAACATACCCTAACAGAAATGACTCAATCCACACACTAGGGTTTGTACCATGCACTTATGATATGCCTCAATATTATACTTCAAAACTAAACCAGGTAACATCATCATACACCCTTCAACACAATCATATACTCATACTTGTAGCTCTGTGACTGACATGGAACATCAGACCTCAGTTATCCATACCTTTCTCAGCTTTTGTTTCATGTTACAAGGATTTTTCCCAAACTTATTAGTGCCTCGCTTAATGCACACTATTTTACACCTGAGGATTCCTCACTTGACACTTATAGGATGACCAGTGAGGACCTCAGTAATTAGGTTTCTTTTAGAAATCCTTGTCCTCTTCAACTACGAAACTTTGTCATCAAAATTTCTTCACTTCCTCATCTTCACGCAACCTAATATTTGTCAATTATACATGTCAATAACCTTTCAAAAATTAGATATTCAACTAATTTCAATAGGTGCTAATAGGAGTTCCTTTCTCTCTTATTTATACTTTGCCAAGTGCCTTCCTATAGAATTTTCCTTGTAATTGTTTTACCCCTTTTCCATCTTCTAGGGTTAACCCATTTCTTATTGAAACCAGCTAATCCTTAATTAGTCAACACATAACTCCTTTACCCTTCTTGTTGCAACCAATTCATTATCTGATTCATTTCTTTTACAACCACTTTGACTATGAAATCTTCTTTATGACTTTTTAGAAGCTTTTGACTTCTTGTTGACCTTCTAGGCAATTCTAGAATACTCTAAAGGGGTCTCCAACTTCTCAAGGATATATCTCCCTAACTATAATAAACTATGTGGAATTCCACATATCACCGGAAATATCACGATGTGTGCTATCCATACATGGTAGTCTCATCTACAAATTAATTTATCTTCATGTCCATATTCCTCAATTACTTTTGGGTTCCTTAAACAAACCTCTGGGGCTACCGAAATGTGTAACCATTTTACTAGAATTACCCAAGGGTTGACATCAATATACAATATCACTCTCCCAGTGTTGACATTAATGAGAACCAACTATACAAACCAATTTTCAATCAACCTAAGCCAATTATCCAACAATATCCCCCTTTCGCATTGATGACAACAACAACATTGATGGAAACACTTAGTCATGAAAATACTTATGTTCGTGCTCCTTTTGATCGTCGCTCCTCATAAATGTTTCTATCTCTCCCCTTTCAACATAAATGGAAAAGGGTATCTCCCTTTGGGGATGATCCCCTTTACTAAACTCTCCTTGGGGATGCTCCCCATGTCTGCACTATTCTTTGATTACTCTTTCACTCCATTTGAAAAAGGATTAACTACCCTTGTGTATCTGACATTGTACCTACTCTAACCAATCATGGTTAAAAGAATAGCCCCCCTATGGGTGTGTCTCCCTATCTGTATGATACTTATATTCCTTTCTATATTTCTTTCTCTCTTGACTTCTCTGCATGTTTTTGTGTAGATCAATGTAGTTCTTCATGTACCTTCTTCCTTTTGGAGTTTTTGTCCATTGGTGCTTTCTCGTGTAAATAAAATGACATATATAAAATCATTCAAGATTAAGCATTCAAAGTTTGATCGTTCAAATATTCTTTTATCATAAACATCCAAAAATTTTTGAACCAATATATGATTCAATATCTTAACCACTCTTTGAACTAATCTATGAATCCCTGCTCTCATCCCCTATCATATATTTTTTCAAACCTGCTAATCCATCTCTATCCATATTTTCCATGACTCTTGTAATTAACTGTCAACAATGTTGAACCATCTATCATTGTACAATGATGAAGTATTCATTGTTGCAAATGATCATTAAATGTCAACTGCATGCACTGGTCTTCTCTATATCTAAATCAAAATCTACATATTTGGAACACCTTTTGTTGTAATTTTCCAACTAATCAATCTTTCATACTCTAATTCTTCTAATTGACTTCTTTGAGTCATCTTTCTCAAAATTTGTAAGTTTCTCAAAGGATGGTTCTTTGATCTATCTCAACTACTGCATAGGCTCCCCTATCTCATATTCATATTACCTAGGAGTCTCCAATACGTGTCGATCATAATAATACCTTCTCTGATGTAGAGTCATCTTCCTCTTTGTCTGTAGAATCATCATATCTCTCAACTTTGACTTCTCTATTTATTCTTGTGGATTGATCCTTCTCTATAATTATTGAAAGTACAATCTCTTGACCCCATTCTTTGTTCACCTATCTTTATTTTCTTTCATTTCTTCTCCAAACCTTTCTGTATCTAAAAAATTCATTTTTCTTTGTAGATTTTTCTTCATCTTGTATTATTGCTAATCTTGCAATCTTTGGGACTTGGTCTTTGTTCACCTGTTCTTCCTGGTTTTTTTTCGATACTTTCTTATATCTTCTATCAGTGTTTTATTTTATGAAAGTATTCATGATGCTTCTATAGTCATGAGTTATGTGTCCATAGTTATGAAATTTGTAACATTCAATGTTATGCGGGGCCACATAATCATTTTTTGCTTGAACATTTATTCCATAAGCTTTGCAATATGCAACCTTATGTCCAAAGTTAGTACAATAAAAAAAATGAACATAAAAGAAATGTATATACCTGGGAGTGAATGATCTTATTTGTGGTGTAGTCCTTCTGAATTCTTGCCTTGGCTGATCATAATCTTCTCTTTTGTGGATCCTTTCATTATGTTTGAAACTTCTTTGCGGATTGAATGTGGAGGGTCTTCCTGAATATGTATCTTTATCAATTTTCTTGGATTCTGGTTGACCATGATTCATTTCATTGAGTATTTCTACATAACTATTTCTCTTTTCTTCATTCTTCTTTTCTGGCACCCTGGAATGCTGGAATGCTTTTCTTCGTTCTCCACTGTTGATGTGGATCTTTCTATCTGTTCAACATTTTGATTGATCTTGACAATTTTGATTCTTAGTGTGAAATATGCTTCTTCAATCTTCTCAACCTATTCCTCTTTCATTATTATCTGAATCCTCATGACCTCTTCTATTCACTTTGATTCTTCAACTTGGATCTTCAATATGAATATTTCATCTTCAAGTTCTCTTTCTCATTGACTAGATTCCATTTCATGATTCTTTTCTTTTTCAATCTCAGGATTGTCTTCTATTTGATTGGGATTTTCTATCTCATCAATTTCAATCTCCAAATAAGGGCATTCAATTTCAATATTTCCAACTTATTCACAATTAAATAAAAAATGCATTCTTCGATTGACATTGCAATCTTCTTATTTTGAATATGTCTAACATGATGAGAAACTTACCTATTGTTCTGTACCTTTTTCTTCTTTAGAAATATCTGAATATGTGATGGGAGAAGAATAGATATTTTTCATCTAATGCCAGAGTTCTTTATCTAATGAACATTCTCCTACTGTTTTTTACTGAATTAGGTAATCCTTCCAAGATAAAATCCATTGTTATTTTCTTGTTCCTTTTCAATTCCTTCTTGGTTGTTGTCTTTGGGGGTTTCTTTGTAGTGGTGTATCCTGTAAAAAATGAGTTCCAAACATCATATTTGTTTTCCTATAAAAATACCTTCATCCTTATATTCCACAATTCATACTTCATACCCTTCTTATCATTGAACATTAGTGATCCATTAATACTTTACTCCATGATCTACTGTCTAGTGGTTAAATTGTTTCCTTCAAGAAACCTTCTCTGATAGCAATTGTTGGATTACTAAGAGGGGGGGGGGGTGAATCGGTAATGATCAATTTATACCAATTTTCAACCACAATTTATATTCCTTTAACTTATTCAACCATGTTCATCAGTTCATCATCAATATATTAATGTATCATAAACATTAGCATCCATTAGTGCATAATAAACAATAATAAACACATCCACACAACACACAATACACCAATATTTACATGGAAACCCAATGTAGGAGAAAACCATAGAATGATTTTCTTATATGTCAAAGAATTACATTCAAGGAAGCACCAACTTCCATTTATCCAACTCCAACTCAAAGGAGGCTCCAACCCCCTAGTTTCTTAGGCTCCAACCTAAAGGAAGGTCCAAATCCCTAGTTCTCTGGCTCCAACCAGAAGGAGGATATTACCCCCTGAGTTCTCTTGCTACAACCCGAAGATGGATACAACCACCTATTTCTCAGGCTCCAACTTGAAGAAAGCTGCAGCTCCCTGATTCTCCAGCATGAACCAGAAGGAGGATACAACCCCCTTTCCTTGCCTCGTCCAACCACCCTGAAGTATAAATGCCAAATGTATACAACCTATCACCTTCACTAAATCAACCACATCCACTATCACTCTATCGCTTTCAACCTTTAGAAGCAACCTATCACAACCTATCACAACCTATACCAACAATCTATCACAACCTGTACCATGAATCAACATGTACCCCAACCTGTACCATCAACAACTGCATTAATCATGCACCAAAGCTATACCTCAACCATTACTATCAAAAAGTGTATCATCTATGAAACGAACCTATACCTCAACCTATATGATCAACAAGTGCATCAACCATGCACCAAACATGTAAAAATAAACTATCACAACAACCTTTCCAAACAACCCATCACAATATATTGTCTTATCAATATCATCAACCAAATCATATCTAATCACCAAAATCAATCACCAAGAAAAATCTCAACCATATTCACAATATCACCAAGATGTGCATCAACCAAGACTACTCACAAACATCAACAAGATGTACCATAATCAATATGTGCTTCCAAAATTATACCAAGTCATATATTCCACATCATCCGTAAACCATGTGCCAACAATACTAATAGAAAGAGCCTCTAACAATGTACCAAACATGTATCAAAAATTCAAACTATGATTCATCAAGATGTACTGACATCACCATACTTGTTGCACCCCTTTTGTCACCTGAATGAGAAAAATAGGGATGCTTACAAGCCCAGTTGGGCTATCTAGGAAAGACAACAGTGAATTAAAAAGTTAGAAACATCAATCATAAAGAATAAACAAAGAACTAAGATAATAACAATAAAAGAAACTAAACTATAGTTCATAAGAACATTAAAATCGAAAATAAACAACACTCATGCCACCAATGGATATGATTGTATTAGTGGGAAAACACCAGAGAGAAAGGGAGATATATGGGTCCCCTCTTCCTCCAAGGGAGGGCTCTTGGACCCCCAAATATTGAGCTCTTATTACAAGTAACAAACTAGAATGAAATGGTGAAGAGAATCCAAAGCACATTCACTCAAGAGGTGATATGAATGGCTAAATAAAATGGTGCTTGTATACTCTTGATGAGATTTGGATGTCAAATCGAATTGGAATCTGAACCAGAAGTGGGTGGAAATCTGACCAATATCATAAATGCATCATTCTGAGGGGTGCATGGTTTTTTGCATCCGTAGTCGCGCATCGTGCACATGTGCGCTTTTCTTGCATTTCTGGATGGTGCATGTGTGTGCGCTCCCTGTGTAGTCTTAGCGCATGCTGATTTTATAACTAGTTGTATAGTTTTTGACCTTTTGGAAATGTATTTTTGGTTCATGAGTGAACTAATGGGTGTTTTGAAGATGATGGATTCATGTAACCATTTATGGACGAAATTACAGTGATAAAAGATGCCCCCTTATGTGTAAGGTTAGAAGCATACGTATAGCCGAAATACATCAATGTTTCTTCTACTGAGAGTACCTTTGTAAGAAAGAGAATTGTGGGGATTTCCAAAAGAGACCCATTGGGGGAAGAGGGGAACCTATAGGACCCAAACCTTTCGCAAGGGGTGAAAAAATAAAACTATGTACAAACAAGGAGGACATGCCCCATGCTCGTGTCATGTAACTCAAAAATCTGTAATACAATAACTGCAGTTGTGTGTTGATGTAGATCATTGCAGTGCCCTCTGGGGTGGTTTGATAATGACAGAGGAAAACTATGATGGTGAAAAAACTCTAAAAAAGGTAATGAGACCTGTGAGAAGTGTCGATGATACACAGACATTGATAGTATATCAAATTTCAAAGGTCTTCGACATATATAAAAACAACTACAATAGTCAGAAAGTAAGACCCACCGCCACATGATAAAGTGTTGAAGTTGAATGTCGTGGGGGTCAATGACAGCAGAGAGCAATGATGGTTCTCTCTATGTCATCCGAGACTTCTCATTTTGAAGGTAATGAGAGTCAATATACTATCGCATGTCTGGAAACTATGTTGATGTCGACAAAAAGGGAGACACGACTTCAAGAAGTGGAGGGCTTCATGAAATCCATTGGTTGAAATCAAGAACTGAGGAGTAATATGGACGAAGTCTAGAGGTGGTGAGATTCAAGACTTCCCTTGGTTGGGAGTAGAGGTAAAGTGGAAGCAACTGTGAAACTGAATCTAGCATCAGGGGGATGACTAGACAAGGGTAAATTGTGCCAGAGGCTTGACAAAATGGACAAATGCAGAGACCAAAAAAAATGGGTATGGGTTGTAAGATCCTCAGGGCTTATGGATAATGTCATTGATGGAAGGAAGTGAAAAATTCTCCAACCAAGGGTGAAAATAAGTTGGGATAACTTTAGAGACACAGAAATGAGTGCCCCAGTGTAAGATGGCATGGCCTGATGATGGCACACGTTTCTTGGAAAAAAAGTGGAGGGTTAGGGCCCCATAGGCAGGTTTTTGTACTAGGGAAATGTATGGAAGACAATCTGCAGATGGGAAAAATGACAGTGGATGAAATGGATGGTTAATGACACTATGGGGGTGCATTCAAAATAGAACCATGATGAAGTAACTTGGGAGTCCAATGGGAAGGCTATCAAAATTAGGAGAAGGAGTATGTGGTTGATTCTCGACGATGCATAAGAATATCGAGACTCTCGTCCCTAAAGGGTGAAAACAACATGAATGTCAAAGTGCCAAGGGGGACTATGAATGGGACAACTCATGTGGGAGAGAGTGCTATTGAGAAACAGTACCAAAATGCAGTGAAGGTGACAGTACTAGAGAGACGGATATAGGGATCCTAGAGGCAAAGATCGGAGGGTGTGACTAGGAGATGCAATGTGATATTCATAGGGAATGACTACATGCTAGTGTTGATGATATACCTGAAGGGATACTGCTGATGTATAATGATCAAGTACCTACACACATGAAAACCAAATACCTGACATGAAAATATCTGAAGAGAAAGATCATATAACAATTATTCAATAATGTGTGAATTTAASAATGCTTACCTGAGTGTAATATGAGAAAAATTCTCCCCGGGGGCTGAGGATGGATGGTGGCCTGGGGACTGTGACTGTGTAGGTGGCAGGATCCTAGTCCCGTGGCTGAAGATSGATCAGAAAATGGATGTTCGAAGCTCCTGGAATGGAGTATGGAATTTTGGCAAAAGGGACTAGTCTATAGTTGTAGGGTCCATAATGCCACCTCATTTGTACCTGCTACCAGAGTGACGGGATGAGAGATTTGAGGAGAGATTTGGAGATTCTGGGAGATCGAGCCAGTCGATTCAGTATCCATGAGTGTCAGGTTAGTGGTCATATCCTCTTGCATAGTAGTTAGGATTTCTTTTTCGGGAAAGGGTTGTACAGATGACCGTACAAGGGATTTTATGACTGTGGGGCCCCCAGTGCATGGGTGATGAAATATTTGTGTGCACAAGTGCATGGATTCAATCGGGAGAGTTGTGCACAGGGGTGATCAAAGAGGAAAAATAGGTGTGCATGTAATGCACACTTGTTCGGAGCACAACAGTGCATCCATGCATGGTTGTGTTCCTGACAGTTGTGCATTTGTGTGCAACTGTGTAGTGAACATGCACACTATGATGTGCATCTGTATGTGTAACAGGGGCGCATTGATGCACTCGTCTATGGACAACAGTCGCACATGAGTGCAGGACTATGGGATGAACATGCACGCATAGGTGCACACCTGTGGGAAAAAATATACCACCTTTGAGGCAAAGTAGATGGGTGTAAAAATTTATCTTTTTTGGAGATTTTGATGTTTTTATGGGTTGTGATGGTTGATCAAGTACTATTTATGTGGATGAAGGTGACCATTGGGATGATGCTAGTTCATTGGAGGGAGAGATATTGGGCACACTTGAGGGAGGCAACGAGGGATGAGGAGCCGACGGTCTGGGATACTTTATCATTTTGTGGGTTGTTGAAGCTTTTTTAGTGTTTTCTAGTGCAGGCACCGGAGTACCTATTGCAGTTCCTGATTGCGATGTAGATTCTAGATATGCATTGCTTCATGGTGTGGGGTGAGCAGCTGGCCTTCACTATAGTGGAGGATGTATATTTTCTGACGGGGCTCCCTTTTTAGGGAACCCCGTTACTGACAGAGCCCGTGTTACCTGAGGATGGGAAGTTGGTTGTCTTAGCCTAAAGTTATTGTTTGGGGGATAACGTTATATTGAGCTCTGTGGTGAGTATTGGGGCGATAGAAGCCCTTGTGCATCGTTGCATAGAAGCAATGATCGTGAGAGTCTATGGGTCTCTCATGACTCAACGGATCAGTGGGGGTCAGCTAAGGGTTATGCAGAGGTCATTCGCGGGTGAGCATTTTTCCTGGGGGTTGATCCTCCACACCAATATGGTAGGGCATATTGACAGGTGTCGAGCTGCTAAATCAGGGGAGTTTACCTTTGGTTCCATATTGATAGCATGGTTCTTGGAGAGGGTGTTGATGGTGTGCCCTAGATTGCTTCTAGGTGCACCTGGTGTGCGAGAGCCACAACTAAGGTGGTGGGCGACAATATTGGTTTATCACAGTGGTGGGGAGGGTGGCCACTATTTCATGGTTGAGGCTGCATAGGTGTGGCGTCATATGCCACAGATCATACTTCAATATCCATATTTTTGGGTGGACTTCTGGGATGATCTGGATATGGTGCTACCCTTGAGAGAGGTGTTTGACCACAGAGGTATGATGTTATATTTGTTGTTTTGATATGTTAGATAGAATAGCATATATCTTATGTATGGATGGATGATGATGCTATCATTTTTTTGTGATGTGTGTAGATGTGGGGCCTCGTGGGCACGAGGTGGAGTTGATCAAGGTGTCGGTTCGTCAGAGGCTGGTGAGACCACCACGGGGAGAGCCATAGGCAGGGGAGAGATGGGGACGGGAGGATGATGGGGTGAGGCTTGTTGATGATGAGAGAGTGGCTAGGAGATGCCTCTATGATGACCTTAGTGCAAGGCCATCACATGCTCCTCTAGCTGGGGTCGGGGAAGAGTTTGAGGATTTTCGTCGTCGATTAAAGGCGGTGCTTCAAGGAGTGCCCAAGGGTTTAGGTGTGCATCCAGGATGATGGGGTCCTGGAGCAGTGTATTGGTCTTCTAGTGGAGTGGGGAGTCTGATCCGCAGAGAATCTATAGCGGGAGAAGATATGACTAGGCAGTTTCCTCCAGGGCCTGAGGGGTTGATAGCTAGTGGGGTACCTCCACCAGAGGGAGGACCAGATGGTGGTGCTTTGGAGGCACCATGAGTTCATTTTTATATGGATTTTTGTATTTATAGAGGCTTGTGAGATGATTTTGTATATGATGCAATGGCACCAATTTTGTATTTATAGGAGTGAGATGGTCACTTACCTACAGATGTTTGTACTTTGATTTATTGCCTACCAATTTTTGACGTAACCAATGTGGAAGGCCGATAGAGGAGGAATCTATCAATAACACCAATGATGAATTAGATGCATGATATTGAGAAAAATAAGACTAGAAAACTCTACAAAAAGAAAAATCCTAGTGTAGCATGGTTATGCTCAGGCATAAAATTTCTTTATGTACAACCCGTTGACAGGTTCCTTGAGGGGGTGGCCTTCGAGGGAGGCCAAGATGTATGTGCCTTTAGTGAGGCAATGTTGGATGATATAAGGTCCATGCCATAATGATTCGAAATTGCCATGGTCGAAGGTGTTGGTCACTATAATTGCTTAATTAATTTTAAACAACTAAGTGAAACATAAATTATCAACCCAGGGAAGTCTTTTGTTTCAAAGATAGCCACACACTATATATGCTCAATTTCAAAAGCACTTAGTGTTGTAGTA
>ML777126.1:1617651-1661165 GCA_009831015.1 Picea engelmannii
AATAATACTGCAATGGGAAAGAACAACTATCTTGCAATCAGAGTACAGGACCCTTACTCTCAAACAGAGACTCAGTACTGACACTCTTTCATGAAAACAATAATGCAGAAAACAATTAACTCTATCTAACAGAAACCAAAGCAATTAACACCTTTCTGTTTAAGCAGGAGTCTTGAGCCTTACTTCTGTTGTAGCACACTTGTGAGGTTGAGGTCTACAGAGAACAGGGCAGTCTGATTCCTTTCTTTTCTGAGCAGGGATCTCTAACCCAGTTCTAGCTAACATCAAGGAAAGTATACAGTGAACAGGATATTGGTTCTTTCCTTTCTGAGTAGGAACCCTTAATCCAATCCCTGGCTAACACACTTGCAGAGGTAAATGGAACCTACAGAAGACAAGGTATTGTAGTCCCTTTCTGTCTGAGCAGGAACATTTTGACCAAATCTCTGGCTAGCACACTTGCAGGGGTAAAGGAAATCTACAGAAGATAAGGTGTTGTAGTCCTTTTCTGTCTGAGCAGGGACACTTCAACCAAATCTCTGCTAACACACTTGCAGCATTAAACGAATTCTACAGAGGGTATGATGTCCCGATCCCTTTCTGTCTGAGCAGGTACCTTTTAACCAATTCTCTGCTAATCTCACGAAATCATCACACAAGACTGCCGATAAAATAAATAACAACTTTCATTCAATAACTAAGACAGAGTTAGTAGTGTTTCAGCAAAGCGTAATTCATTGAAACAGTGTTTCAGCAATTGACAGTAAAACATAAACAAAAATTAAACAAACACACTTCTAACTAATGGGTGAATCTTGTGATGAAGGTGGGCCCTCCCTTCTCACAAGATTCCCCTGGAACAGGAAAGCTTAAAAATGAATAATCAAAGCAGTCTTATATTCATCTGTTGAAATATCACATTACAAATTGGAAAGATCGAATACGTCCCGCTTCTCCGGAGTGCTTCAGTACATCCAAACTTGGATCCCCCGAATGGTGATTTCCCTTGAATTAAAAGAGGAAATCCCATCGATACAATCATTACAAAACATATCTGAATCCTACACGAAATCATATCTTCTTTCTAAATCAGCATAGGATGTCCTATTCTCACACAACCGAATGTTAATACAAGAGCTGCATGAGATATTGTTGTTACGGCTGGTGTAACAGCTTCTCCTCATAGCTGCTGATGTTGTTTCAGCATTGCAATTCACGGGCTGTTTCAGCCACGTGAATCTCTCTCTTGACTGTGTCGGCCTTGACTGCTAACTTTCACAGCTCGTGTCTCAGCATCGTGGTGGTCTCTTTTGTGTTTCAGCGTCTGCACTTCTGAAATGAGTGACAGCTCCGTGTTTCGGCATCTGCATCCTGTAGCTATGTAGCTGCTCCGTGTTTCAGCATATGCATCCTTGGACTGTGTAACAACTTTCGTGTTTTGGCATATGCAACTTCGGACTGTGTAGGAGCTCTGTGTTTCAGCGACTTTGGACAGTTCTATGTTTCAGCACCGGACTTCAATGCTAATCTACAGTTATGGACACTTATGCACTTCTAATCAATGGTTAAGTACGAGAGTGATGTAAAATATCATGCAAAACAGATTAAGCATATAGTGATGAGAAAGGACATTGTATACCTTTGAGATGATCAGACAAAGTGGTATTATGAATCTAAATACAAGTGATGAAGGGTATAATAATGGCAAAAAGTGTAGGCAAAAAGGTGCATAGTGTGGTCCTAACATAAGGTATCATGAGCGATATCGTAAGAAAGGATGAGGTCGCCTTCATTGAATGACAAAAGGTTGACATGGAGATCAAAGGTGGCATTCGACCATTTTTTAATTGCCTTATATTTCTGTAATGAAGACCAACAATCTTCATCTAGGGACTCTAAGTTCAGCAAATGTTGTTCCATCGGAGAAGTTTTGGGTAATAGCTCAATAGCGGTGCGTAATGTGGAAATCTCGCATTCGATAGGGAGAGTGGCCTTGACCCCATGGACTAGATGAAATTCTGTGAAGCCAGTGGCAGTTCTAACTATCGTGCGATAAGCACACAGTGAAGAAAACAACATAAGGTGCCAATTGGTCTTATATTTGTTTACTGTGTGTTGCAACATGATCTTGAGGACCTTGTTGACTACCTTTACATGTCTGTTGGACTAAGAGTAGTATGGGGAGGCCAACTCATGGGAGAATCCTAACCTAGAGGAGAGTTCAATGAAAATCTCATTCTCAAACTGTTTCCTGTGATCGAAGACTAACTGTAGGGGGACTCCAAAGCGGGAGATAATGTGGTTAAATAAAAAATGAGTTGCAGTGTCAGTGGTATTGTTAAAAGTGGGCATGGATTCATCCCAAAATAATCGACTGCGACAACAATGTATTTGTGTCCATTGCTAGATGGAGGGTTGCAAGTCATAAAGTCTATGCCCAAATTGCAAAAGGGGCCTGCAGTAATGACTGGGTGTAGAAGAGCGGGTGGTTCTCTTGCTTTGTTCTCATATAGATGACATTTGTAACATCGTTTCATGGCATGGATGTAGTCATGAAACAATGTGGGCCAAAAATAGCCTACTCGAATGATTTTCTAGGCAGTAGACATCCCAGAGAGGTGGCCACTGATGCGCCACTGTGGCACTCATTCAAGACTTTATCGGCTTCGTCAATGGTCAAACATCGATGAAGTATGGTTTCAACCCCACGCTGATATAATATATCATTGATAAGGAGTTATTGGGGGTCCTGGTGCTGAATACGTCGACGATCAACCCTAGAGAGGTGGTTTCTAAACTTCTATGTTCAGAGGTAGATGAGGATATCGCCATACCAAGGGTCATCTGAAGGAATGAAAAAGAGATATTCGTCGGGGAAATCGGTATTAATGGGAGAGTTGGTAGTATTGGAAGGAAATTTCATAATGAGTTCGACAAGGATGAGGGATTTCTTGCTATAGGTTGTGGAAAATTTGAGGTCATACTCTTGAAGGATGATGATCCATCAGGAAAATTTTCCATTGATTTTTTGGTGATTGAGCAATTATTATATTGGATTGGAATCTGCTACAACTCTTGTAGTTCGAAGAAGAATGTAATGGCGCAGCTTCTGGACTACGAGGAAAACTGCAAGGGTGAGTTTCTCTTCATGATTGTATTTCAAGGGTGGTCGTGAAAGATTTTTACTAATGTAGTAAATGGCATGCTCGCAGTCATTATCCCTTATATGGACTAGAACTCCTGTTGCTGAGATGGTTGAGACCGATAAGTAGAGGATATAGTCGCGATCATAGTCAGGGGGACTAATCAATGGGGAATCAGAGAGTGCCACTTTAAGATCATTGAAAGAGGATTGGGCATGTTCATCCTATTGGAACGAGATATCATGATGTAAGAAGCAAAGGAAACCATGTGCATGAGTAGCATAATCGGGACAAAGCGGTGTAAAAATTTAGCTTTCCCTTGTAGGCTCTGTAGTTGGCGTAAAGTCCATGGTGGGGGAATTTCCATGATGGCTTGGAATTTGAGGGGGTCAACTGTGATGCTGTGTTGGGAGATGATGAAATGAAGGAGGAATCCAGCGGTGATGCAGAAAAAACACTTGAGAGGATACAAGCAGATATTTGTACTAATGACACCTGTGAAATACAGTGCATAAGTCATCCAGGTGTTGAGTACGTTTCTCGGATTGAGTGATGAGATCATCCAAGTAGGCGAGAATGATTTGATCTAGATAATGAAAAAAGTATGTCATGGCACATTGGAAAGTGGCTCCAGAATTCTTGAGGCCGAAAGGCACGACACGATATGCAAAGGTACCCTAAGGGGTAGTGAATGCGGTTTTGTATTGATCGGTTGGGTGGATCTGAATTTGGTTGTATCCAAAGAAAATGTCCATGAAGGACAAAGCCTCATGGTCAGCACAATCATTGATAATCTAATCGATAAAGGGTGTTGGAAAGTTGTCTTTGGGACAGGCGTGATTGAGATCGTGAAAGTTCATACAGACGCGGATAGTGCCCTATTTTTTGTTCACCGAGATGGGGTTGGAGACGCATGTCATATATGCGATGGGGTATATGAACCCTACAATGTGTAATTTTTCAATATTTGTTTTGATGGCTGCTGCTTTGGATGGGTGTAATGGACGTTGGTTTTTTCATATGGGGGTACTATCAAGCCATGTGTCTATACGATGTTTGACAATAGAAGGATTGAGGTTGAGCATCCCTGTGTATGACCAGGAAAAAATATCCCAGTATTCCTAGAAGAGATCTTTGTAAGTGATGAGTTCTTCAGGGGAACGTGGGGTGCCAATGGTGATTTCCTTTGTGATGCCAGTTTTGATGGAAATATCAATTTTGACAGTGGGGGAAATGTTGGCCATATTACCTTCCTCAAAAGCATTGGGGGCAAGGATAAGGTGATTGAACCGGTCTATATGCCCTGATGGGATAAAATATTTGGCTTCAATTGTGTATATGGAGTTTTGGATAAGAGGTGAGAAGGTGTCTTATGAGAGAAAGAGTGCTCGATGATGAAGTGGATCCCGTGGGAAATTGGGGGTAGTTAATTCCTCGAGGATTTCTTCATCGTAGTGGAACTGTCGAGAATATAGTGGATCTGGGGGAACAAAATTAGTGACGGTCACTGCATGGTTGTCTTCGGGTGGTGAAGAGGTAGGGAGGGTGATGTAAGGGGGTTTCAATGGTTCGCTCAACATGAACCAAATATAAATATACTATGGGTTGAACATGGTAGTCAGGCATAGAATTTATGTGGAGAAATGAATTGGAGAATTGGGGGAATTTGGGGGCAAATCCTCATGTAAATCATCCAGGAACCATGGGGGTGTAGGGAGTGCCTCAGGTTCCGGTGAGAAGATATGGACCACATCAAGTGATGGGGTAGGGGTACGCAATGGTTCTACTGGAGGGGAGGTTGTAGGGTTTTGAATAAGGGTCATTTGGTGACACCTGTATTCAATGATCATAGGACATTTACATGTGAAATGATCAAGTGATTCACATAGAGAGAAAGGACATCTCATACGTTGATTGACCAAGGTCGTGACATAGTGGATGTCAGTGACATGTGTGTGAGATGATGCAGGTGGAGGAGGTTCTTTCTGGAAGCTCTCGCGAACAACCGTTAGAGTCTACCGGAATTGAGGTAACGTCGGGAAATGGTTGGTGTAATGGCCATACTCAGAACATATGGCACATGTGAATGTGGTTCTCAACCCTTTGCTACATGTGTTATTGGGAACAGTGGTAGTATTGGAGAAAGTGATGAGTGGCATCAGTGCCCATGGGATTTGAATTAAATTGTGTAGCTCGGGGAGAGACGAGAACTTATTGGTTGGGTGTCCATTTTTCTAGCATAGTGCACAAGGAGGCTGAACTCGTGGTGGGGGTGAAGTGGCGGGCTCTTTCTTCCTTCATCTGCCCCTAGTTGTAGCAAGGGTTCTAGTGAGTCGGAGTGTGGGTGGGATGGTGGGGGTAAGTATTGGAATCTGCATCGAGATTCCTTCTGTTTGGGGAGGGAGGGATGGTTGAGGGACCATCTCAGGCAGATGTAGATACCATACTAGGATTTCCAGCACCATATTGGGAAGGGTAAGCATTGTAGGTACCTGGAAAGCCTGTACACCCAGTGGGGGGTAAAAGAAGGGGATTTGGGTGATGGCTTGGGGAATTGTCTCCCAAACTGGAATGTGGCCCTAGGGGAGGGTATAGTCAGGAACAGGGGTAACTGGGGAGTTTACAAGAGATTCCTGAGAAAGGAGTTTTGTGACTAGTGCGATGTCAGATAGTAATGAAGCCTCTATGGGAGGAAGGGTATCTCCAATTTATGTTCCTTTGGATGAGATGACACATACTTTTGTTGAGGGATGGATGAGAAGAGGTGCTCCATGGTATTTCCCTAGAAAGGATGGGTCCTTAAAAATTTCGGGACCCATTTCGATGAGTGGGTAGGCCTCGAGATTAGTGTGAATGAGAGGTAAGATGTTATCGATGTTGGAGGAAGGGTTGGGCTCGTAATGTGACACTTGTTCAATAGTGAAGTTCCTCCCATTGTGGGGGAACATCATTGTGTGAAACTCAGAAGAGGCCACAACCTTCATCGCATACATGTAGCTATGTTTAAACAAGATGTTGTAGTCGAGCGGAGCGTCGATAACTTCAATGTCAATGAGGATAGTTTTTTCTCCAAGTTCAACAGTGACATTTTGGAAGAGTCCCCCAGGAGAGGAGGGTCATCCGTCATAATCCTTCAGAGTAATGGCAGATGGTATGAGCTCAGGAGAGACAAGTTTCTTCTAGACGGTTTTGGACATGATGCAAGTGGATGCACCTTCATCAATAATGAAGTGGTGAACTGTGATGTTCCGGATTTTAACCGGTATTTGGAAAGTGACCAAAGCAGGGAGATGAGGTTCCCCACTATCGAGATCAAAGGTGATGATTTGAGTATCAGCAGGGTCAGATTCCCCCAGAGAGGAAAGTAATGACATCCATTGAGTAGGACAGGCTTGAAGAACTTCTAAGACCGACATGGAAGTGGGAGATTGTGCCAAGTCATCAACCAGACTATAATTGTGGGCCACCCTAGCCTGAGGGTTGGTGACATTATGTTGTAATGGGATGCAAGGAATACAGAGGGGTGTGTTGGTATTAGGGCGAGGGATAATCAAAGGTGGTTCAGTTGTGACTGGGGTGGCTTATGAAGTAGTGAGAGTAGGGTTAGAGGATGTGTTGTATTGATGACTGCGCGTTTGTAGAAGGGCTTTCTCCTCCATAGTGAGGAGGATAGTGCGATCAATAAGAGTAACTTGGTTTGGATACTGATCCATCTGTGGTGGGGTTGGATGCATCTCCTATTGGGTGTTCATCACCCCTTGGTGTGGAATAGGGTTTTTTAGTACTATAGGGGGTGGTTTTTGTACATATTGTTATGGGGCATGCTGGGGGGAAAGTGGTGTTATGGGATGTGGTCCACTTCTAGACTCTTTCATCCATTTGAAGTCAATGATTTGAGCGCAATGGTGAGTATAATGACCATACTCACCACAAAGGGCACAAGGGAAGTTCTTAAGAATATTGTTGTTCTTCTTCCCTTGGAGTTTGTTTTTATTATCCCCCTGGGGGTTCTGGTTCCCTTGATTATGGTTTCCCCTGGTAGGTTGGTTCTGCTTGGGGTGGTTATGGTTTCCTCCTGGTCCAGGATTATTATTGTTTCAATTTTTCCCTTTCTTTTTGGCATTGTTTGACTGATGGGTCAGATTAGCTGTATTTAGTTGTTCAAAATGTTGATATTGTTGAATGGGAGAGGGTTGAACAAAATTAACCCTAGCATGTGGTTGTCCTTGTGGAGAAACAATGGCTTGGGGAGGACTATGAAATGGAAAGTACAGATTATTTTGTGGTAATTATCTGTAGGGTGCGTAGGAAGGTGTGGCATTTTAACTAGTGCTTAGGATGTAAGCAGAGGTAAAGAGGGTACCAGAACTTGGTTGGGCCACTGGACGTACTGTGGATGTTGGTGGTGGTCCATTGATGGGTGGAGGAAAGGTCATGGGGTATGGTTGTTGATAAGGGGGAGGAGGATAATAAGGGGGTCCGCCATATGACAATGGATACTCAGGTGTTCCATAGATAGTTGGTTGTTGGGGGTGTGAATTGTGGTGTGTACTGGTACCAATCAATCCATCCACTGAGTGAGACATCCCAGGTTTGTCTTGGCTAAATGGCACGGGTCTTGGGACGTCAGGTAGTACTGTATATAAATATCTCGACTGTGAATAAATGAGTTTGAACTGATGGGCCTTGCTGATGGCTTCTTCTTCTGATTGGGGGAAGGTGGTGGTCACATCTTTGGAAAGGAGGGAAATAAGTGATTTGAGAAACCAATTAAAGCATTGTTGTTTAGTGGCTTCTTCTTTGCATAAACTACATCGTCAATGCCATTAGTGTATTTGGTTGGTGATGTGTGTAGCGGAGGTTTGTTTAAACTATGAGAGTAGTTAGAGACTATTTTCATGATGGATTGGGAGTTGAAAGAAGGTTAAAAATGATTTGGCCAAAGATTCAGAGGTCGTATGGAACCCCAATTTTTCCTCTACATACCATTTGACTGATGGGCCAGTGAGTGTGCATTGAAATAACCTCAATCAGATAGAGTCATCTATGATCATGTTTGAAGAACACCATAAGTGGAAGGTCATGATATGGTTGGTCGGGTTGTCTCCTACTTTTCCTTCAAACTTGCTAATGAATGAAGGAAGTTTGGTGGGCATGGCGGGCCATGTGGGGTCATGCAATATAGGATCATTGGTGAGATTAGTCAGATTCAGTATGTTGATGGAAGCCAAGTATGGAATCTGGGGCTGTGGTGGAAGATTAGTTCCAACCATTATGGGAATGTTTTGTGTGCCTGACCTCAAAAGAGGGTTTTTTCTATCCATGGTGTGAGCGATGTGTGTCCCTGACCCATGAGGGGGGCTAGGTGGGGTTGTGCTTCCTCCTAGGGAAGAACTGTGCCCTTTTCTTCCTTGTATAAGAAAGTGGGTGGATGGTTGATCTTGGGAAGTGGACCCAAGTAAAGTGGAACCGAACAAAGAGGATCCTAGGATAGTAGCACTCACAAGAGTGTGAGAAGGTGGAGTTGATGAGCTAGCAAGATTAGGAACTCCCCCTAGAATGTGAGGGAGATTTAGCAAGTGTCTAGAATGACAGAGATTATGTGGGTCCCCTATGATGTTCGACTAACAAAGTGGATGTGTGTGAATGGTGATGAGAGAAGATAAATGAACAATAGCCTTTATAATTTTTGGAATTTTACGATATAATTTACAATCGTGTGTAATTACAAGAGCATCATACATAAATTAATTGATACAAAAGAATATATGTGGGTAGGTGATTTTTGTCCACGTGGGAGAACAAAGAAAAACAAATGCTCGTGTCCTAAAATACATAACGTACTTCCTCTCAAATAGCACTAGGCCTTCCAATAACACTCAACAATGGGGTCTGAAGCCACTAGAAGAGGAACTAGTGAAGGCTAAAGTAATCAGTTATAATGAGGGGTATAGGGTGCATATCCTAAAAGAGCTGGTGATATTTTTCAATAGCCACACAAAATCTGATCAAGGTGCAATTGCAGCCCACAATTTCCACCTAGGTAGATGTCCTAAAATTTGGTCACTAGGTACCTCGGTCAAAGTGTGACATTTAGATTTTCAGCCTAAGAAATGGGTCACTGGTTGGATCTCATCCAAGGGGTGGGTGCTTCAAGGGGGGATGCATAGAACAACCGGACCTCAGCCTTCAACCCTTCACAGGTATATCCCTACCTTATGGTGTTAGGAACACTTGACTTGGAGGATTTTAAAGTTTCCGATTTGACAACTTCTATTGTTTGAAGATGTGAAACCCAAATAATGAGGAGTTATTTGGATGCCTATCCCCAAGATCCTACCTAGACTTAAAAAATGTTTTTGGCACCTCCTATGGAGAAAACTTAGTGATTTAAATATATGTGTGTGTGTGTGTGTGTGTGTGTGTGTGTGAGAGAGAGAGAGAGAGAGAGAGAGAGAGAGAGAGAGAGAGAGATTGGGGGTGTGAGCCAATCTCGTTGAAATTAAGTGGGAGTGGATAGTTTCGTCAAGAAAAGGGTGGGGTGTTTTGGAATCCCTTTGGAGGAAACTTACTTCAACCTCCATGTTTTGGTATGAAAACTATGTGAGTGAGTAGTGACTTTGTGTTTGAACAAGTGAAAGTGTGCCAAAATATTTCTTTTTTAATAAATTAGGTGTCACCTTGCTGCATGTGGACTTCGTGTGGTCTTTACAAGTCTTGATTACCTAATTAAATAAATTCCATTGGTACAACCTTGCATAATTTCAAATTCCCTAGGAAATTAGCATGTGGACATGTGGATCCTTACTAATCCTTTAACTCCCTAGTGTGATTTAATCTAAGAAATATTCAAAATTATCCTAGATTGTGCACATGTGGGAATGTATGGGCCAATTACAAAACCTTTAAACTTTCCTAGTGATTTAATATAAGAAAGTAAATTTCAACACTATTCTATCTTTGTAGCATGTGGGCATGTATGGGCCCCTACAATCTTAATATGTGCTTGAAAAATGAACTAAGAGGAGTCCCGAGGGGGGTTGTTTTCCTCTCCTAAATATTTTGTCTTTTTAAGGGAGATGAAATTTTCCCTCAATCTCTTTCTGATTATCAAGATTGCTTTGGGGCACGAGAGAAGAGCATAATCAATGATTTATATCCAATTTTTTGTCCCAATGCAAGTTTTATATGTGATATAGAATGACTCCAACTTAAAATTTAATCAAAATGAGCCATCCATGTGGAAAAATGAAAGCAAAAAGAGGAAAACTAATGCTTTTAACCTACTAAGTGCCTATGTTTTGACTATCCCTTCATGTGGAGAGGGAATCTAAGTGTGGCTCATATTACAATTTGCATAGAATCAAGCTTAAGAAGGCTATGGGCTCTCAAAAAATCATAAAAACCCTTACAATGTGTGAATTTCTAAGCAGATGCACGGATCACAGAGTAGACAGATGCGCATGTGGTGCCAATGCGCAATTAAAGGATGACACTTTGTCATAGGTGTGAAGAATTCGCTAAGAAAAATAGTGGGTTGAGTGCACATGCGCTGAAGATGCACTTGTGGGTCAAAAAACCCGCACACTTCTGTTACACGGTCGTGAATAAAATTTTGGATGAAATTCTCTTAGCTCAACTTTGAATTTGTCTTTTTTCAGGTCGGCTTGAGCCAGTTATGGTTCCTGCAAGTTAAATAAACAAAAAGAGGAGCTAAAATAACCCAAATGGGGGAGGAAACTGATACCTTTCCCCAGTGGAGTCACCAATCTATTGCACCCCTTTTGTCACCTGAATGAGCGAAATAGGGATGCTTACAAGCCCAGTTAGGTTAGCTAGGCAAGACAACAGTGAATGAAAAAGTTAGAAACATCAAGCATAAAGAATAAACAAAGAACTAATCTAAGAACAATAAAACAAACTAAACTAGACTGCATAAGAACATTAAAATAAAAAATAAACAACACTCATGCCACCAATGGATAGGATTGTATTAGTGGGAAAACACCAAAGAGAAAGGGAGATATATGGGTCCCCTCTTCCTCCAAGGGAGGGTTCTTGGACCCCCAAATATTTAGCTCTTCTTACAAGTAACAAACTATAATGAAATGGTGAAGAGAATCCAAAGCATGTTCACTCAAGAGGTGATATGAATGGCTAAATGAAATGGTGCTTGTATACTCTTGATGAGAAAAGAGGATTCTCCAAGAGAATATAAGTAGCATAACAATACAAATGAATTCCTTAGAAATGTAGTGCACCCATGGCTTCCTTTTATAGCATATCTTTGAGGAATATGCAACCATTTCTTAGTATGAACAAGGGGCCCTTTAGGGCACCCTTAGGTCTTTCACTAGCCCCTCAGTCAGATTTAGCTGAGATTTGGGTGTCAAATCAACTTGGAAGTTGAACCAGAAGTGGGTGGAAGGCCGACCAATATCATAAATGCACCTTTTTAAGGGGTTCACGGTTTTTTGAATCCATAGTCGCGCATCATGTGCATGTGCACTTTTCTTGGATTTCTGGATGGTGCATGTGAGCGCGCTCCCTGTGTAGTCTTAGCACATGCTGATTTTATAACTAGTTGTATAGTTTTGGACCTTTTGAAAATGTATTTTTGGTCCATGAGTGAACTAATGGGTGTTTTGAATATGTTGGATTCTTGTAACCATTTGCGGATGAAATTTCGATGATAACAATACCATACACCTCATCCATGTGCCAACTCATCAACTATACATTTTCACATGTACCCAACATGTACCTCATCCATATACCAAATACATATACCAATATAACCATCAAAAGTTATATAGAAATATATCACACTATCCATAACCAAATACCATAAACCCTCACATCAAACCATGTGCCAAAACCTCATTGTTGTGTAGCCTCAAGTGTGTACCAGTAATATATCAATACCATTAACAAAATCCTCTCACAATCTATCATAATATATACCAATAAAACTCATACATGCACCAACAATATACTTCAATAGATATGCCAAAAAAACCTATCACTACAACAAGTACTATATAGTGTTATAGTAAATTAGGCCTCACCCCATGTAGCTTCCTTGCATGGACTTTCCATTTCCCTATTCAGACTTGAAGTCCCCTTTTGTACTCCCAGAGCCAAAAAAATCATATTTTTCCACATATATGTGCTCTACCAATTAGACAGAATGCGTATATGCAGGTTGCACCACTACAGGTCGCTTACATCAAGTTTGGTGCTCAAAATGAAAATTTGTGTTAGGTTTCCATGTCACATCATGAGATCCATGATCGTTGACCTTCCATATACTAGAAACATTCCAACTTGTCCCTTCAACTCCATTTGAAGGATATAAATTGAGCCATATCCAAGCCTTGAAAGAGGAGAGAATTCAATTTTTGAGAGAAAAGATACTCTGGAGAAATTTTCACTTCACATTGAGTCTGCATCCCTTTGTCCTTTAAAGTATTAACACATTTTTCAACCCCCACACTCTTCCCTCTTTGATGGAGAGCCTCATTGTCTCCTTTATATGAGCTTTCCTTTAGTGGAGGATTGAAGTGGTGGAGGCCTAGCTGGAAGGGACTTAGTTTCTTGGTTCTGAGATGTGATGACACAGAATTTTGTCACTTGTATAGTTTTGTTTATTATTTTAATAGAAATATTATTTCCTTGTCCAATTGATATATTGAAAATATTTGAATTATTATTCCATGGGTTTATTTTTCATGTATGTTAATGGATTATTCTACTCTATATGAAAACATTATATATCATCACCATATCCTTGCGTATGTTGGTTGTTGAGGACAAGTTGCAGGTATAAGGCTTTGAGTTGCGTGCTCAAAAGTGGTCTTTATCGAATGTCCAAAAGAGGTAGTTTCTTTATCTTATCATGATGGAATTTTCATTTATATAACATACTTGGGATTAGAGTTGATTTCTACAATCATTCCATCTATTTTGGTTTATCCCATGCCATAGATATATTTTCCTCGTAAAAAAATTGACAACCATATTGGGGATTGAATCTTTCATTTTTGGATTTGGAGTGTTTTCTCCTTGAATTTCCATCTGTTAGCCTCAGTTTCATTGTCACCTAATTGCTTGGCATCATATTTTTTATTTTGATATGGGTTTATTGGCCTTTCCTTTTCCCTGGAAAGTGTTTTAATACATACACGTGATTTTTCCCTTGACATGCACATACATACACGAGCTGTCCTTCTATAGGGAACATACATACATGTGTTTTTCTCAAACAATTGTGTACATCAACTTTTTAGGATTACTAGCTCAGTTTGGTGTTTGTGGGGTAAGTTTGGATGGTTTTTGAGTATTCTTTGGTCTTTTTCCTAAGTGTTGAGTTCTTGCAGAGTGATACGAAACCTTATTATTGTTGAATTTTCAGGTTGTTTTCTTTCTTATCATATTTTTCATTGGTTGTCCTTGCATCTTGGTCTGAGTGTTTGATTATCGGTATGTTGCGTGTCTTGTCTATTTTTTCTTGTAGTAGGGTCTATATATCAAGCTTCTTTTCAGTCCTTTCATTTTCGTTTCTTTATATCAAAAACACAAAAAAATACACGTTTAGCTCATTTTGCATTTTGGCATTTTCACTTTTGGTTTTTTGGTATTGATATTGACATATGTGGAAATATTGCATCTTATTGAAATTGCAGAGTTGAATTGAAAGTTTCATTTTGAAAGATTACCATTTTTTGAGAATTGAAGATTAGGACTTAGTTTTATGTTCATATTCATTTCTTTGATATGCTGAGCCATAACATCATCAGTTTCATGACCACATATCTTGAGTAAACAAATACGTTAAAAGTAATGGTGATTAACTAAAATTGATTAGAAACAATTTTATTTTTCAGAGTACACAAACAAGCATAGGATATAGGGCCTTGGAATAGGATTTTGTGAGTAAACTTATCCAAGGCTATTAAACTAAAAATATGTGTCTGACCAGGGAGTGGTGAAATCCATTGTGTAATTGGTGACGCCAGGATGCTATTCTTACACCCAAGTTAAGCACAAGGTCGTGTGAAGTTGGTTGTAGGGAAATCCCTATAATACCTTCTTAGCGTCATATATATATATATATATATATATATATATATATATATATATTAGGATCTATTTATATTTGGGGGTATTTCTAGTACCTTTACCTCTGTGAGAGGCGGTGCTTTCAAGATTCTGGACCTTTTTACTCTGTCCATATGGTGGACCTAAATTACAACTGTTCACCTACACATTTGTTATATCATGGTGGCCTCATTTTCTTGACATAGGTAGCCACATAGGTTACTTGCAGGGGTTATTCTGTAGGTACCCTGAGATAGATAAGGGTTAGACAACACACAACCTTTATGGAGGATTACCTCTCCATGGGAATCTAACTGAATGTGTTGTGAATCCCATGAGGTCCCTTATACCTAATTATGATACCTCTGATCTTTTGAAGGGAGTCTTAGGCCTCTCTTGGGCGATGAATACCTACTCTAGTGAGGGAGGCCCCTTTTCAGCTACTATATCCTATTTGTGTGCATTTGGCCTTCTTGTTTATTTTGGTGTGCTCTTTGATTTTTAGTTGGCCTTAGGATTTATTTTTATATCTGGAGTCTTGAGTCATCATGGATCTAGACCAACTTCCTCATAGGTCTCATTGTTTGTTAAATTTACCACCACATCTTGAGTCTTTTCCTTCTAAAATGTGTAAAGTTATTAAATGTGGTACACATACCTCCACCTACGAAACTTGTGATTATACAATTATGAGTATTGATTCGAGTTTGAAAGACAATGGGAGTCCCTTGACTCCTATACCTTCTATGGTTAATGGGACTCCCTCGAATACTTCAACCACTATGGTTGTAATCTGGAAGGTTCCCATAATAACTCCTATCCATCCTATGGTTGCTACTTAACCCATAGTAACAAACCATTTTGGGTCTCTTTTTGGTACACTTGGATACAATGCTCAGTCCATACCTTCGGTCTCTAACCCTTTCTCTTTTGGTATGTCAAATATGACATCACAACATTCATCTTCCATTCCAATGAATAATACAAATCCTAGTATTGGACCTATGGGCATGGATCCTCCACATATTACTCTCTCTTTTGGTGGATCTCATATTCCCCAAATGACCCCTACGGTTGGAAGTCAACCTCCTTTCCCTCCCAGGTCTAATCTTAGTCTCAATGCTCCTGAATGGAGTACTCAACTGGGAGGACAATCCACTTCCTATGTTCCATAATTTCCCCCTTCCTCCTCCACGTTGATTCCAACAAACACATTTGTTATGAAGAATCCACCTTTAACCTCCAAATTTCCACCTAGAGGAAGTCGATCTCATACTATGGGTAACCCCCATCCCAGAGATCCTCTAGTTGGGGGAAATGTTTATAACCCTCATTGTATTGTTTCTATAGGTGTGGTTCCCATACAACCTCTTATGAATCAGTTGGGAGGAGGATATTACCATACTAAATAGGGACATGGTGTATACCAAAACCCTAGATGGGATACAATCCCTCAACATCAATCTTTCTCGAGAGCATGGGATTAGATGACACAACCTCGACTCCCTTTTATGGACATGCTTAATATGACAAATTTTTCAAGATTAATGAATGATTTGGTGTGTCATGATCCTTCATGGTCCCCCATCCCCACCAAACTTCCATCAAACATTCTAAAATTCAAGGGAAATACTAGTGAGGATCTGGGTAATCATGTTACTAATTTTCATCTTTGGTTCTCTTCCAATTATCTTAATGATGATTCTATTCATTTGAGACTGTTTCAATGCACTCTCACAAGGGTTGAAGTGAAATGGTACATTGACATACCAGGGGGAACATGCCAAAATTTTAATCAGATGGTTTTTGTCTTTCTCAACCCCTTCTAGTTGTTGGTTCATTATGATGTCGGTATAGAAAATTTATCGGCCTTCCACCAAGATAAGGCGAAACATATATCAGACCATATCCAAGAGTGGCATAGATGGAAGAGGTTGATTGAAGCCTACATTCCTCCATATTTTATGTTATAATGGTTCCTTAAATCCGTATTTCCAAGTTATATTATGAAGGATGTTTCTACATCTAGGGTGACATCTGAGGAAGAATTTATTTTCAAAGCCCAATAGTTGGATCTCATATATGCTCAGTCTAGGATGTTATATGAAATTATTCCTGACATGCCAAGGACAAATTATGACCCTAGACAAAATCCTGGGCCTCGTGCTAATGGCATCATAGGCTCTGCAAATTCTAAATCTACAAACTTGGTGATGAACTAGTTGAAGGAGTTGTCTCTAAGCTAGTATGTAGCAGGACAAGCTTCATCTTTTTCCTCCACTCCCACTCAGTCGACATATGTTCATTTTGTACAATCATAGACTAAACCAAATGGTAACCAACAACTAGGAAGGAATAGAAAGAAAGTATGAGGTAATAATCATAAGAGTCAGAGAAATAATAATAAAACTGAGGACAACGCTAAAAATGATAGATTGAATAACAATGTTGGTGAGGGAAAGAAAGAAAAGCGGAAGGTGAAATTTCCTTGTAAAATTTGTAAAGATGATCACCTTACCCACTAATGCCCCAAACTTGAGGAATCCTTGAGGTTCTTATCTCAACCACCCATTCTGCTAACCAATCCATTTCCGCATAATCATCACATGGCTTCGAGCTCCTCTAATGCCAAAAATGCATCGAGTGGGAATCAAAACTCCATAGTGCCTGAAGGTGACCATATCTGGGTTAAAATGGTCAAGTATCAGATTGACGTAGCCACTTGATCTCATGATTATGGTTCTTCATAGACTGTTGTAGGTCCAAAGTCTCCCACTCCTCTGGAAACACCTTTGCAGATCAAAAAAATAGAGCYGCCACCCTGTATTCCGAAAGGAATACTAGAACTCTCAACCCACATTCCTAATGCCAGAGATGCCCAAAACTATTTGATTGTCAAAGATCWAGGTCAAACCCCTTGTGTGATGTCGTCTTTGGAGGTGCTCCATATGTATCCCTCACAAAATAATTCCTTGTTATCTACATTAGGATCTCTAGAGCCATGTGGCTCAAAGGTTATCAAGTTTGACATCACGGATGTTAAGCCTTGCTTTCCTTACCACGTGGCCTTTCAAACCCATGTCGATTACAAAAAATACACCATCAAATGAACTATTATTAATCAAGTAGTTGAAATGTGAATGATGTCCCTAACCTATTGGAAATCCATTGGCTCTCTAAATATCTCTCGATATAAAACTATGTTGACCGAATTTGATGGTCATTCTTTCTGACCCCACAAAATTATTTCAGCCTTTCCAATCCAGTTAGGTGGAAAGACACTAGAGGTGGATGTTGAGATTGTTGATGTGCACCTTCACTAAAATTTATTACTATGGAATAATTGGACTTATACCATGACCGCAATTGTGTCATCTGTTTTCGACACTTTATGTTTTCCTCACGAAGGGAAAATAGTGACGATTTATCAGTTATCCTTTTCACATGCTAGTCCTAATGCATCAGTTGGACCTTCGATACCAGTGATCGAAAATTATCAACCGAAAACTAAGGATGTTGGTGTCAGAATGTATTCCTCTCTCATGGGTACCTTTGATTTCATGGCACCAATTTATCACATTTATTCCATGTCTAGTAGGCCTTCTTTTTTGATGAGGTTGTTCCTTTTTGTACTTCATGTTTCAATGATACTTGGAACCTATGATCCCCAACCATGTCCTATGAAGGTCAGTTACATATTGGAATGGAAATTCCATCGTCAGTAGTATAGGTTTTGTATCAGGTTGTTATTAACACTATTGTTGACCTGGATCATGTCTCCTCATAGATGGATGAGGAGGACCCCGTTCTATAGCCCATATGGGCCACCCAATAGTATTGTCCACATGATTTTCTCTATGACACTTTACCTTCGGATGAAGCCATCTTAGAGGGCATGAATGGTCCTGATAGGCCATGGGATGATATGCATCATCGCTCTTACTTCCTCCAAGAGATTGTTATGATTGAACAAGACGAATTTAGATCTACCTTGAGTGAGATGGTCAGAAACACCATGGTTCCACTAGATATGCATCACATTTATGCCGAAGGAAACATGGTGAATATTTCTTCTATGTTCACTATCGACATCTCTCAAATTCCTGTAAAAGTTGAAAACATATATATCGGTGTCGATTGTTCACCTGAAGAAATTCATATCTACACTAATCTCTTCAAATAATTTTGTGACATATTCGGTTGGTTGTATGAAGAGATGTTAGGAATATACCCTTGCATTTTCAAACATGAGATCAAGGCTTATTTGGATGATATACCTTCAAGATATTGTCTGAGAGATATTAATCCTAGGAAGGCCCCTGCTATTAAGGCAGAGGTAGAGAAACTACTTAATGTTGGTTTCATATACCCAGTTCCCTTGACAGAATGGGTATCTAACCCTGTTCCCATGAATAAGAAACAAGGAACCATCCATGTGTGTATGTATTTTCCAGACCTGAACAAGGCTTGTCCTAAAGACAACTTCCCGACTCCTTTCATTGATCAGATTATCAATGAGTGTGCATGAAGTGAGGTTTTTTGTTTTATGGATAGATTTTCAGGATATAATCAAATTTAGATCAAACCCAAGGATCAACATAAGACAGTGTTTATTTGTCCTTGGGGTACTTTTTCATACCGTAAAATTCCTTTTGTCATTAAAATTTTTGGAGAAACCTTCCAACACGTTATGACCTTTGCTTGTCAAGATCTCAAAAATATAGTTGAAGCTTATCTCGATGATATCACTACTCACTCTTGCAAGAGAGTAGATGATTCCACTCACCTTTGACTTGTATTTGAGAGATGTAGTTATTATCGCATCTGTTTAAAACCTTACAAGTGCATATTTTGTGTTAGGTCTAGCCATTTTTTAGGATTCTTAGTCTATGAGCATGGGATCATGGTGGATCGTATGAAGGTTGAGGCAATACTTTGATTGCCTCCCCCATGTAACATTCGTCAACTTAGGGGTTTACAGGTGAAGGATAACTTGTTTCATCGGTTCATAGTGAACTATGCCAATATAACTAATGGTTTCATGTGACTTTTGAAGAAGTATACTCTGCTTATATGGGATGAGTGAGCCCATGAATCCTTCGATGCTCTTAAGAAATCCTTGGTATTGATGCATCTATTGAAACCTACCAACTACAGTAGAGATTACTTGCTTTATATCATTGCGTCCGAAGGGATGGTTGGTATAGTTCTGTTTCAAGAGGATGATGAGATCCTTGAGCACATTGTCTACTGCCTTAGTTGAAACTTAGTCAATCACGAACTTAAATACTCTCACATTGAGAAGCTATCCTTGGATGTCGTACACATGGTTCAGAGATTACGAAATTATATATTGCTTTGAAAAAATACTATAGTTTATTATATCAATCCATTTCAATACTTCCTTACTAGGCATATCATAGGGGGGAAATATGATAAGTGGATTGTTATTTTACAAGAATTTGACCTCGATTTTACTTCAAAGAATTATAAGAAATCGCTAGTTTTTTCCAAGTTGATATCAAGCTTCCCTTGAATGGATGAGGACATCATTCATGAGGATTCATTAATGGATGAACATATTTTCCTTATCTGATCTTCATACCCCTAGTATGGAGACATTCTGATTTATCTTCAAACCTTGAAGTTACCCCAGCATCTGTGAAGAGACGATCGATGATTCATATGACATCAAGCTAAAAAATACCTTATCGTTCATGAAACTTTGTATAGTTGAGGAGAAGATAATATATTGCATCATTTCTTGAATCACGAGGAAGTTGATTCCATTCTTACTGAATGTTATAGTGGGGATTATGGTGGTCATCTATATGGGCTTGCGACAACCCAAAAAATATTGAAAGATGGTTATTTTTGGCCATAAATTGCTAAAGATTGTGTTGAAACAGTCAAGAAGTGTCACCCTTTCCAGGTGTTCTCTCGAAAAATTCCCTCACGTCCATCCCCTCATCACCCAATCATCACTGTTGGTCCCTTCACCAAGTGGGTGGTGTACTTTATGGACTGTAACCCATCTTCATTTGAGGGGAATCAACATATTATCATGGTCATATATTAATTCACTAAATGGGCAGAGGCCATGCCTACCATTAAATATGATGGTAAGTATTCTCCATTCTTCATATTCAACCAAATCATAGCCCGATTCGGAATCCCAAAGGCGATTTTCACTGATCATGGATGTCACTTTCATAATTAAATGATGAAGGAGTTAGCATCAAAACTGTGGTTTAAACAAGGTCATTCTTCCCCTTATTATCCCTAGGAAAATGGACAAGTAGAGGATGTGAACAAATCTCTCAAGTCCATCTTGCAAAAAATTGTCAGTTAGAGTAAATATGCCTGGCATCTAATGCTTTACCCTACGCTTTTGGAATATCAAACCTCGATTAAGGCTTCCACTGGTTTTTCTCCTTTTCAGTTAATACATGGCATGGATTCAATCCTTCCAATTGAATGTGAAATTTCTTCCCTTAAATTGGAAATTAATCTCCTACTTAACACATTCGATCTCAAAGAATGCCTCATACACCTAGAACACCTAGCTGAGTAGTGTCAAGAAGCCTCTATGACTATCAAAGAGAATAAACAAACTGTTAAGGTTCAGTATGATAGGTTTTTTTGTACTTGAAAGTATGTTGAAGGTGACTTGGTCCTCTTGTATGACCAAGCCAAAGAACCGTTGGGGACAGGAAAGTTCAACCACATGTGGCACAGTCCTTATATCATGCGACGTGTTTTAGAAAAGGGATCCTACAAATTGGAGGATTATGAAGGGAATATGTTGGCTGAGCCCAAAAATGGGCTCTACATGAAAATATATTATGCTTGAGCCCTCAAGCTTGGGCGTGACTGATCCAGAATTGGATCTCGGGACCAAAATGGGTCTAGGAAGGCCTAAAAATCAAATTTCTCAAGATGGCTTCATAAAGGACGTGTGTGTATCCCTCGTCGATACGAACCCAATGAAACTTGAAAGGGATCAAATGCACGTCATATGCTTCTAATATCACGATCTGTTCATTTTTCCAAATAGGGAAAAAGTCAATAGTCAACATGCCAAAAATTCAATGTTGATGTCAGCATGACGTCATCATGTTTACATGGCAGCATTTAGAGGTGACATGTGGTAGTTGAAAATACATTGATCTGGAAAGGTTGCTAACATGGTAGTTATACGTGGACCAATCAGGGAGTGACATGTGTCACCACTACAAGGGTGACATGTGGCACATCCATACTGATGACATGGCAGGTGACTGGGATGACAAATCGATAGATAGGCAGACTAATGGTTGATGGAAAAATGGCATATGTTCGGGTGAATGGGAAGGTTCCACATGGCCCAGACATGGGCTGGTAAGTGGCACGCATTCATTGGTTCAAGTTTCTTGCAAAATTTTGGGACTCAACAGAATTTGAACCCTCTACCTCTAGTCTGGGAAAAGGAATTGGCAGGGTCGGGCTAGCTAGCCCACCCTCACATTAGTTCTTACCCTTATATGGTTTTATATTTATTTAAGTTTCAATTTATGTAAAATGGGTGGACGGAATGGCTAGGGCCTAACCCCAGCCCTGGTTGCAACATCTACCATAGAACCCCATCATATGACTACAACCTCCATTGTATTTTTGTGTGGGGTTTGTTATAGATCTAAGACCCCAGTTTTCGACACTTGTTCACATGTGAAACAAAGTGTTGTTATAACATATAGTGCAGATGGATGAGGGTTAGCCCCGATCGGTAGGGCTAGCTCGTTGACCAGGGGGATAAACCATGGGCTACACTGCCAGGGCCAGTTAGTGCATGGGTGAATAAAAGTTGGGCAAGATGGCCATGACATGGGACCAGGAGAAAAGCCAAGGGTCTAACGATCCATTGCTAGAACGAGGCCACATGGGGTGCACCAATATGACTTGAGGCAAAATAGTTAGGGGGCCAGCGCGCTAAGGACTAGCACTAGGACACATGGAGGGATCCCATATTCCTAGGGGATATAGAATAGGGTTTGCACTCTAATATTTATCAAATGTGGGTTTTTATACTATAGTATAAAGATTTTTAATGATTTTTCTCAGTAGTTTCAGCGATTTTGGCTAATATTTGGGGATATTGGGCCCCTTTTTAGGCTAGATCTTGGGGGGAAGTTGGGAGATGGTTACCAACTTCAGATATATATAAACCAAGGGTTGTTGAATTCAAAGGGGAGCTTCAGAATAGGTTTATGCTGAAAAATTATTGATCCAAAGACATTTTTATGTAGAGAATTCATTGGGGAGAGCACCTTTGCGGGCCATTTCTGGGAGCTCCGGTCATCCATTTTTAGTGCCGTTAGTTTTGTTGGGTTCTATAGATCTGGTAGAATAACACTATATTAGTTTGTAATACGTTTGGCACAGTTTTGATGTACTTTTAAATATTTTAACATAAATAAGAAAGCCTCACCCACTGAGACAAAGGACCGGAGACGTAGGTGAGGTTTCCGAACTTCGTTATCACTTTGGTGTTTATGGTTTGTTGATACTTATGATTTATTTAAGATCTATATATGTTTATATGGATGTCTAATTTATTCTATAATTCTTCCTCTTTCATTAATTTCCTAAATGGTTAATTAACACATGCAAAATAACTCGACCATTTTCTTTTAAAAGATCTTTTCAGAACAAGTGGTATCAGAGCTAGTTGACGTTTGGATTTGAGTTTTGCATGATTACTAGGGAAAAAATACATTGTGGTGAAGGCAAGCTTGTTGAAGAGAATCCATTGATTGGATTGAGAAAGAGAACTTCTCAAAGAGAGAAGATGGCATCAGAAGAGGGACTTTCCCAGGATGAGAAAGAGTTTCGAAAAACTTTCTTCACCATGTCAGAGATGATGAAGGTTTTGTATGAGGATTAATTGGAATGGAAGAGACTGAATATGGGTGAATATTCAAAGGGACAAAGTGAAGAAGGAGAGGATCCTTCTGAAGTTCCTCCTTCACCTCTATCTTCACCTCCTTCTTCTCCTTCGTCTTCAAGTTCAAGTTCTAAATCCACTGCAAAAAAGCATGTACATAAGAATCATAATGAAATGACTTTACTAAAACTTGATATTAAATTCGAACTACCCATGTATGACAGTGAAGTAAATGCAGAGAGACTTGAAAATTTGGTCATTCATATGGAGTTTTATTGCAGTGTGCAAAAAATCAAGGATGAGGCAACTGAGACCAAGTTGGCATTACTTATACTTGTAGGCACAACACTCATCTGGTGGCAAAGCAAGTTGCAGAATGGTACGTAACAAGTGGGTAATGTATTTCCATCATGGAAAAATTATATTTCTGCACTTAGAAAGAAATTCTATCCTTCAGGTTATAAACAGAAAGATTTAATTGAATAGCAAGATTTTAAACTAATAAGAGGACAAACAATGCAAGAATACACTAATGGATTTTGTAAAATGGCATTGATGTTAGATATTTTTTTACATACACAAGAAACTCTTATCAATTACATAGGAGGTTTACCTATACATATTCGAAATATTGTATTCATGTTTGGACCTACGAATCTTGATGAGGTTTTTGTTCAAGAGACATACAATGAAGCAAGGAAAACATGGGTTGGTGTATTAGGGGAATCGTCTTCAAGGAAAGAAGACAAAAGGAAGTGGAATGGAAAGAAGGAAAATTCAGTGGCAGGAAAGGAAGAGAATCTCTCTTGCAAGCATTGCAAGAAAGATGGGCATGATTATGACTGTTGTTGGAAATTGCATCCCGAGAAGAGACCAAAGTGGTTCAAAGAAAGAAAAGGGAGGAAAATAGTTGTAGAAAGAACATGACCCAGAGACTTGGGATTAGATTCAGGTCATGAATCTAAAGTCTCATTGGTTGGCATGAAAGGTAAAATTGGTGAAGGATTTGATTGTAGAAGTAAATTGTTTCACACAAGGGGCACTCTAAGGTTGAAACATTGATAGACAGTGGATGTCAATCTAACTTAATTTCATAGGAATTGGTTAAATAATTGTGATTAAACACTCAGATGCATCATCAGCCTTACACACTTAAATGGATAAGAAACAATCATCAATTTCACATAACAAAGAAGTGGACATTAAAATTTGCAATTTCATCTAAATTTTTGGATGAGGTAACATTTGATGTGGTGCCACTCAATGAATGTGGAATGGTCTTAGGAAGCCCTTACTTGTATGATCATAAAGAAATATTCTACAGGGAAAAGAATCAATATCATTTAATCAAAGTAGGTCAAGAATATGTGGTTCATGCTGATCATTTAAAGGAAAATAAATATCTTCAAACCATGGAACAATTAAGAAAGGAAGCTCATGCAAGAAACACACCTATAATTTTTCAAATCAAGTAATTAATCTTAAAAAAGAACATGAGATGATTGTAGAATGGAAAATCAATCACACTTTGCTTCAATATAAGCTAATGCCATGCAAGTATTACAGACATATGATCTCATTTGCATTTATATTTCTGATGCTATCATTAGTAATGTTGTCAACATGGATGATAGTGGCTTCAGTAAGATGTGAAAGGGTACAAATGGCTAACATTATGCTGTCAATTATCATGATTGTTTTACAGTTGATCTTGATGAGACAAGTGCACAAGACAGAGTTCAAATATAGAGAACAAGTCGGGTGGCCTATCTTAGAATGGATCCATTCTGAGACCAAACCTCTTATGAATCTGTTATGTGGGTTTTTATACTATAGTATAAATATTTTTAATGATTTTTCTCAACAGTTTGAGATATTTTGGCTAATATTGGGGGATATTGGGCCCTTTTTTAGGCCAGATCTTGTAGGGAAGTTTGGAGATGGTTACCAAATTCATATGTATATAAACCTGGGGTTCTTGAAGCCAAATGGGACATTCATAATAGGTTTATTCTGAATCATTTTTTAGCCAAATCCATTTGTATGCGGGGAATCCATTGAGGATAGCACCCTTGGGAGCCATTTCTGGGAGCTTCGGTCATCCGTTTTCAGTGCCGTCAATTTTGTTGGGTTCTATAGATCTGGTAGAACAAGAACAGATTAGTTTGTAATCCTTTTGGCACTACTACGATGTACTTTTAAGTCTTTGAAAAAAATAATAAAGCATCACCCACTGAGACAAAGGCCCAGGGACATAGGCGAGATTGTCGAATTCTATTATTACTTTTGTGTTTATGGTTTGTTGATCCTTATTCTTTATTTTAGATTTGTATATGTTTATATGGATATCATTTTTATTCTATTATTCTTCCTCTTTCATTAGTTTTCTAAATGGTTAAGTAACACATGAAAAATAATCAACCATTGACATTTAAAAGATCTTTTCAGATCAACGAATTTTTGTATACTATTGTATCTTAATGTATATATATATATTTTCCTTTGTGTCACAGAATTGATTATTAGGTTTTCTCTTTGTTGGAATATGTCAACAAAGTATTCATTTTTCTTAGGATTCATAGACGGTGTTAGTCRTCATATATGGAACATGGCTTCCACTGTSTGGGTCATTTACTCACCCGAGGGGCAACTGGTGTCTTCAGGTGGTGTTTGTCTGGAGCCATCAATGAATAATGTGGTTGAGTATAGCATCATTATATAACTACTACGCGATGCCATTTCACATGGTGTTCAATCTTTAGAGGTTCTTTTGGACTCCCAGTTAGTCATATGTCAGTTAAACAACAGTTACCGTGTGTGAAACCCTACTCTACTTTAACGATTCCTATGGGAACAACTTTTGGAACGATACTTTGATTTTATTATTTATAATCACATACCTAGAAGTTATAATTATTTATATGATGCATATGCTAATTATGTTTTATATTGGAATTTGTCACATAACTAAAGTAAATAAATCAGATTAATCAATGTACACATTGTAACATATATAAGTAAAGTTGAGGACCAATCTTTTTATATTTTATATTTTCAAAAAATATGATGTCATGGTACAAAATGGGGCTCACACCCTCAAAATACATATATGTATGGTATATATATGACCATGGTATCTACACCTATGGTTCCATATGCATATCATGATAGCATAGTATGAAATTTTTGAGACACTAGAAGAGTCGCACCCATGCACGGGGCACACCCACCACCTACTACTGTATAGCCTCTAGCAGATTCTCCACCTGAACCATAGGAATCATGTGTGTCAAATGAGATAGGTTCTTCTGCACATTTTGTATCACTCTATCCACATATACTCCCATGTACTCATCACCCCAATTCCTCCACTAATGTCATGGAAAATTTCCTGGTCATCACGGACCTACATCTACACAACAAGCTATTTTTTAATACTTGATACAATACAAAAATATTTGTGTTTTTTATTCATTTTGAAAAACACAAAAAATGAAATATTCAAAAAATGTTTCATACCTATATCATCATAGGCATAGCCTGGTGGAAGACACATATATGGATCCCCTCTATAGTCAATCCCAACATAGGGGTAGTCGTCAATGTCTATCACTTGTCAACGCCACTAGAAAAAGAACTCATCGTTGTAGGGGGTTGGCACCCTACCACCTCCTAACCTCTTCATCACATCGTTCCACCATGACATGGATGGATCTTGTGGTCTATGTGGAATGATATCCACTCTAGGGCTCAAACCTGGAACCCATTCAAAGAAAAAAATACACAATATGGATGCAAACCTAATTTTTTTTTTTCTCCCTTGTTTGCAATCCGTCAACTGACTCTTCATGTTAGCTAGCATTGAGGTACACCTGTCATAAATTATGGGTCACAAGAACTCCACTGCATGGAACATTATTGTCCTTGAATCCTGCTGCAATGAGTCTAACCTAGATATATGTGTAAAGACAAGAACGATGATATTTAAACATAGATTTTCGATCACCCCAATGGGGAGTCCACTCCATACTTTATTTGTTCCTACAACACAGTGGGTGGAAATGTAATCCTCTATGTTCATACCACCTCTATACCCCCAAGATTTGAGATTCACCACCTTGCCCCAACGAGACAATCCTGTAAGAAAATAAATATCATCTACTTCAATTCTCAATGGTTTCCCATAAAGATTGAAGACCTCTATCTATGGATCCCATAAGTTTACTAGCATTTGCAGTAACCTCACTTGAACCCTCATTCCTTTGAGAGGAAAAATTTTATATAGGCCACATATTTTTAGAGCCATTTGGGCCCCCGCATCTCTTTCCACTACTGCATCCACCTCCTCATGCTCCCTCTCTCTTCATTCAAGCACCATCCTGCAAAAGGAGAACCTTTTTTTGAGTTAAATGCATCAAACAACTTGTTTGCAGGCTTATATGTAGACTGCAATGTTAACAGTCGTGTGTAGGGACACATATATGTGGGAAGACTTTGTTTTTCCTGCGTACATGTCTCCATATATGCGACCCAATGAAATATAGCTAGCGTACACCCTAATTTTTATCCTGCACCCTCAAAATCTCAAAACATGAGGACTTAATTTGAAATTTAAACAACCAGAAATGAAGAGGAGGGAAAGGGAACTTGCTTGGTCCAAATGATTGTTAATTTTGTTGATCATATCTCCCACAATTTTGCACTTCAATGTCATGGGTAAAATGCTCCAAAATGCACTATGTAGGTAAAAAGCTCAAATGGTATGGTAAAATTGTTAATTTTTACTATTAGTAGAATATTTGTATACACTTTATATAGTTTATGCTAATTTTTTGATCTAGTGGACTAATAGTGTAGTGGAAGAGTTGGTTTTAGTGGTTTTCTCCAGGTATTTTTGTGGTTTCTAGAGTCACATCGTCCGCTCATGCCTTCGAAAGGATGTTTTTATCCCTAGCATATAGGATATGTTCTCAATCCATTTTTCATATTTTCATTTTCCTATGACTATGATCCATATGTGTTCGGTATGAATCCATTTATTAGTCACACAAAACCATCTTACTACTATTAGAAGTGTAGTTATTTAGGGGTAGAGGCTTAACAAACATAGGTTCCCTAGTTAGAACATTTATGCCATTTGGTGCCCATGTAGAGATTATTCCATAGGAACGAGATTCCCTTATAGTTCTGATATGAATTTGCATTTGAGCCTCATATTCTTACTCATAAGCATTCTAACCTTCACCTATGGGACTCCCACTGAGTCTTGTTTAAGCTCTTTTCCAACTCTATCAAAAGTGAAAATATTGTTGAGTGAACTTGTCTCTTTCACACTTGTTAAATGGATTTGAAAGAATGTCTATTTGGTGTAATTTTAACCCTTTTTCAGACCAAGTAGACTAATTTCAAAAAAGGAATGCTCTGGTCAACATTGGCTACAAGAGTTCTCCTGGGTATTATTTTCTATTTTTTCAGGCCTAGGGGAAAATTTTTATGAAAAAGTACATTCTTTGGAGTTAAATTGAAATTGGATTTCATCCTACTACTTGCAGTATTGAGCCTATTGTAGGTTCTCACTTTCTCGTTATAATCCTATTACCTCAGCAATTTGCATCAATAGTCAAGTAGATCCTTGTTTATATCCATAGCATCTTGACACCTTGTACCCTAAGAGGAAACATTCCCCTGAGTTTCCATGCCCCACATGCACTTCCTTGCATTGAGCATAGGTATGTTCCACTGTTTGGAGTTACTTTCTTATTCACAAGACTCTTTTCCTCCTTTGTATCATATCATTCACTTGCCTATGAAAAAAAAAAAAAAGATGAGTGAGTAAAGAATATTATCTTATATTGGCAACACTTATGTCACATTTTAAAAGAGCACAAACTTTTGAGTCCACTTTTCATCCAAAGTTTGGGTTTAGAATGACCTTAGGAAGATGAGCTCATTACTTAGAGTTTACTCCTCTGATTGGTTATTGATACCTCCTACATCACAAAGTTTCATAATCAAGTCTATGCTGCCATATTCCTCCATATGTCTCATGCTATTGTTCAAAGGAAGTCTATAAGCATGTGTCATCCATTGATCATAACTATTGACTTTGCATGTCATCCATACCCTCAGTGTGTCTTAAAGTCACATGAAGTTGTATTCCTACTATGCATCATGAGCCTACTTTCATTATAGGTAGGTAACCTTGAACCCAATAATCGACATCTCCTTATTGGTCATTGAATGGGGCTTTCCCTTTTGTTTGACAATAAGAAATATATTCACACATTAGCCTGATTGGTGGTTTCCTTTCCTTTGTTGGAAATTTTCCTTATTGGATACTATTCAGAGGGTCTTTTTTGTGCACTAGTTGCATCTGGTGCATGCAAAAGATGCAGAATGTCATTAGTTCATGAACATCCTCTTTGTTCAAGTTCCTCCAAAAAATCAATAAATTTATTTGTACCCCATGCTAACTGATGAGAGATTCCTTAATTATCTCCTTTTAGTGGGTCTCCTTCCATAGACTTCATCTCATCTATTATGGAAATGAGGCCTAGAGTCCTATAAGTATGATGCAGACCCCCTTCCCTCTTAAGGGTTGTGCAACCTTCCAGTCTAGTATCGATCAAGAAACTGAGTCTAGTTGACTCTCTAGAACCTTGAAGGTCCCCTTCTGTATCTAAACACAGGACCCCTCAACTTCTTGGTGCAGGTTCAATGGTAACCTGTGACCTTCTCCTTTCTCTCTATGTGAAAAATCAGAGTGTCAGTGTTATCTCCCTTTCAGATAAGCCCTAACTTGATATGACTTGGGGCTATGACCACATAATTGGAGGTGCGGTCATAAGCGGTTTGGAGTTAAACCACTTTTGGGCCTGCAATGTTCCTCCAACCTACACGTGTTCTCCAGACGAAACCACAGTTCAAATTGCGGCCTGCCTTCGATTCCTTAACCTCCTTGCAACTTCTATCCCTGTAATGAAACAGGATCATTGATCTCATGATCTGGATGATAGAATCCAAATCAACGCTTCAAATCTGTGCCCTTCTTATCTATGAGCCAGATCTACTTTCTTTGAATCAACGGTTGAGGCTCTCTTCACAATTCCAGACTCTCAGAGTTTGGAATATCAACTTCAACTTCCTTCCATACTCCAACCTTCTAGATCTAGCAATCTATGAACAATTGTCCCATAAATCAATGACCCTACCTTCTCTTGGGTGATTGACCTTTCAAACTATATCAACAGTCCAACGACCTCTTCTCGATCGACAATCAATATTTCCTCTAGGGCTCTAGACTTATGAGATTTCAAATCTCAAATCCTTTTCCTCCTCCTCAAATACATGGAATAATGCCATGTGTCCTCTTAGATCGAGCAACCTAGGATTACTTAGGGTTTTCACCCATAGTGCATGGATCCATTCCATGTCTACCCTAAATCTGACAACTATGAATTGCTCCAAAACTTTACCCAGAGTTCACATATTTCTGCCATGTCTCCTCTCCTGGTCTGACATCTTAGATTCACTTCAAGTGATCTGACAGCTCAAACTTATTCCAGCTCTCCGTGCTTCACGAGTTTCAAGTTTCAACTTGCCTACTTATGCACTTGTGATATCTGATGGCTCGTGCTTGATCAATCGAATGACTAAGATTCCACCTCGGCATTCCAGGACTCTATACTTTGGGAATCTCATGTTTCAACCTCAAAAACTTTTCTCTCCTCTGTACTCGAAGTGATAATGCTTGTGCCCTTCCTTCTGATTCGACGAATGTTGGTCTCTTTCCACCATGATCCAATGGTCACGATCATTCTTCCTCCTGAGCTTCCAATATCTCTCTACCTCCTTCTAGATTTTCCACCCCATTGACATGTATCCTCCCTAGATCTGACGATCTAGATCTTGTCAGCATTTTTCGTTTCATGAAATCAAAGACTTTTCTCCTCCATTCTCGCAATCCTCGAAATGTTGAAATTCCTCCTGGACAGTCGACAGTCCAAATCTCTCCTTGATTGGACGGTTCTGATGATGTCGAGACTTCATGACTTTGCAAAGCCCTTTCTCCTGTGCAACTCCAAAGGGTTGAACCTCATGCATGTTCCTCTGGATCCAACAATTTTTGGTCCACGCGCTCAGATATGATGGCTGAGATATGGTTCCCATGCACTTGTTCCTCCTCTACCTAGATGTAGATATAACGGTCTAGGTTATTCCCTCTATAGCTTATCTGATGGTTATCAATGCTCCTCCTCCTGAGATTTCAATTTCTTCTGAGACTTGGAAGATTTCCAATGTCCGAAGGTCTCAACCTTCATTCTATTAACTATGAGATTGACTCTCTTGGGTCTCTCTTACGCTCTTGCAAGCATTATCTCTTCTAATCTTATGGACTTATAATAAGTTTGCCTCATGCATGTTCCTTGCATTATCCCTTTTGAGCTTTATCTCCTCAAATATTTTTATCTCCCACACACACCTTGCATTCTCGGGATTTTGTCAAACTCACAATCCAAAGGATTTCATGAACAATAAATACTTATCACCCTCCTATCGTTCTTCTACTCGATGCATTCCTTGTAGAGATTCTCCTTACATATTATTCAGTAACTTTGTTTCTCCCCAACTCAACATGAAKTTCTTTTGTTCACACTTGCACCGGCTCAATGCACACCTAGAAAAGATMTACAAAGTCCTCAATAGCTCTACTTCTCTGTGCTTCACTCACACATTTCATCCTCCAAGGTATCCAGTAAACTAGAGGATCCTCTTGAGTTTATGATCACTCTAGTGTGCCCTCCTAGAACGTTATTCCCTAACTCTACAGAGTTCAGATGCACACTCCTTGCGCTGGCTACATAACCTCCAATGTTATGTTGTGCATTCCTTGCACAGCCTAAAGAACCCAGAATGATATATTCAAACTCAAACAGGGATAGATAAATCTATCTTCCTACTGTAAATGAAACTTATCATACATATACAACATTCATTCATGAAATACATAAACACATGAACCACAATATGTAGGAAAAACTTATTTTCTATTATATCTGTGTATCTATATAGATGATTACAAAAGATGAATTGTAACAAAGTCCCATCTCTCTCAATCTCTCTCTCAGAACTTCTACCTCCTCGAGCCTCTCTATCCAGACCTCTCTATCATTCTCTGCCTATCTACCTTATGAAATCTGATACAATATCCCCTTACAAAAGAGAGCTCCATGAGCTTATCCTCTCCACCACCTTAGTGCTATTGTTATCTCAATTATGACACCATACTCCTATGGTTACATTCTATAAATTTTCATCCAGACATAACTACAATCTGGTCCTGCTACAGGCAACCATTAAAGGAAATGCTACCAGCTACCTGTACAAATGCATGGTTTGGCATTTATGACCCTTACAACACAAAAATCCGTATAGGATCATATTTTGAATTTTAAAAGTGGGAGGGTCGATGTGTCTCCCTTTCTCCATTGCACATCTGTGTGTTGGCATGCTAGCGCATTTGCTGAGGTGGAGCGATGCTCCTGCATCATACTCCCCTGCTAGGAAAAAAATGAGCTCCTGCTCATGAGCTCCTCTTTGTTCGAGTTCCTCCAAAAAATCAATAAATTTCTTTGTACCCCATGCTAACTGATGAGAGGTTCCTTAATTATCTCCTTTTAGCAGATCTCCTTCCATAGACTTCATCTCATCTATTCTGGAAATGAGGCTTAGAGTCCTATAAGTATGATGCAGACCCCCTTCCCTCTTAAGGGTTCTGCAACCTTCTGGTCTAGGATTGATAAACAAACTGAGTTTGGTTGACTCTATAGAACCTTGAAGGTCCCCCTCTGTATATAAACACAGGCCCCCTCAACTTCTTGGTGTAGGTTCGATGGTAACCTGTGACCTTCTCCTTTCTCTCTGTGCAAAAACTCAGAGTGTCAACGTTATCTCCCTTTTAGATAAGCCCTAACTTGATATGACCTGGGGCTATGACCACGTGATTGGAGGTGCGGTCATAAGTGGTTTGGAGTTAAACAACTTTTTGGCCCACAATGCTCCTCCAGCCTACACGTGTTCTCCAGACAAAACCACAGTTCAAATTGTAGCCCGCCTTCGATTCCTTAACCTCCTCGCAACTTCTGTCCCCATAATGACATAGGATCATCAATCTCACGATCTTGATGATAGTGTCCAAATCAATGCTTCAAATCTGTGCCCTTCTTATCTATAGGTCATATCTACTCTCTTTGAATCAAGGGTTGAGCCTCTCTTCACAATTCTAGACTCTGGGAGTTCAGAATCTCAACTTCAACTTCCTTCCATACTCCAACCTTCTGGATTTGGAAATCTACAAACACCTGTCCCATAAATCAATGACCCTACCTTCTCTTGGGTGCTTGACCTTTCAAACTATATCAACGGTCCAACAACCCCTTCTCGATTGACAGTTGAGATTTCCTTCGGGGCTCCAGAATTCTAAGATTTCAAATCTCAAATCCTTTTCCTCCTCCTCAAATACACGGAATAATGCCATGTGTCCTCTTAGATCGAACAACCTAGGATTGCTTAGGGTATTCACCCATAGTACATGGATCTGTTCCACATCTACCCTAAATTTGATAGCCATGAATTTCTCCAGAACTTTACCCAGAGTTCACAGATTTCTTCCACGTCTCCTCTCCTAGTCTGATAGCTCAGATTCACTTTGGGTGATCTAATGGCTCAAAGTGATTCCAGCTGTTCATGCTTCACGTGTTTCAAGTTTCAAATTGCCTACTTATGCGCTTGTGATATCTGACAGCTCATGCTTGATCAATCGAATAACTGAGATTCCACCTCGGCATTCCAGGAATACAGACTTAGGGAATATCAAGTTTCAACCTCGACAACTTCTCTCTCCTCTGTACTCAAAGTGATATTGCTTGCACCCTTCCTTCTGATTTGATGAATGTTGGTCTCTTTCCACCATGATCCAATGGTCACGATCATTCTTCCTCCTGAGCTTCCAATATCTCTTCGCCTCCTTCTAGATCTTCCTCCCCATTGACACATATCCTCCCTAGATCTAACGATCCAGATCTTGTCGGGATTTTTCATTTCACGAAATCAAATACTTTTCTCCTCCATTCTCCCAATCCCTGAAATGTTGAAATTCCTCCTGGACAAACGACATTCCATATCTCTCCTTGATTGTATGGTTCTGATGATGTCGAGATTTTGTGACTTTGTAAATCCCTTTCTCCTATGCAACTTCAAAGGGTTGAACCTCATGCATGTTCCTCTGGACCATGCACTTAGATATGAAGGCTGAGATATGGTTCCCCTGCACTCATTCCTCCTCTACCTAGATGTAGATATAATCGTCTAGGTTATTCTCTCTACAACTTATATGATGGCTATCAATGCTCCTCCTCCTGATATTTCAATTTCTTCTGAGACTTGGAAGATTTCCAATGTCTGAAGGTCTCGACCTTCATTCTATTAACTACGAGCTTGACTCTCTTGGGTCTCTCTTACACTCTTGCAAGTGTTATCTCTTCTAATCTTATGGACTTATAATAAGTCATCCTCATGAAAGTTCCTTGCGTTATCCATTTTGAGCTTGATCTCCTCGAAGATTTCGATCTCCCACACACACCTCGCATTCTTGGGATTTTTTCAAACTCACGATCCAAAGGATTTCATGAACAAGAAATACTTATCACCCTCCTATCGTTCTTATACTCGATGCATTCCTTGTAGAGCTTCTCCTTACATATTATTCAGTAACTTTATTTCTCCCCAACTTGACATGAATTTCTTCTGTTCACACTTACAACGACTCAATGCACACCTGGAAAATATCTACAAAGTCCTCAATAGCTATGCTTCTCTTTGTTTCACTCACACATTTCATCCTCCAAGGTATTCAGTAAACTAGAGGTTCCTCTTGAGTTTATGATCACTCCAGTGTGCCCTCCTGGAACATTCTTCCCTAACTCCGCAGAGTTCAGATGCACACTCCTTGTGCTGGCTACTTAACCTCCAATGTTCTGTTGTGCACTCCTTGCACAACCTAAAGAACCCAGAATGATATATTCAAACTCAAACAGAGATAGATAAATCTATCTTCCTACTTTAAATGAAACTTATCATACATCTACAACATTCATTCATGAAATACATAAACACATGAACCACAATATGTAGGAAAAACTTATTTTCTATTATATCTCTGTATCTATACAGATGATTACAAAAACTGGACTATAACAAAGTCCCATCTCTCTCAAGGTCTCTCTCAAAACTTCTACCTCCTCAGACCTCTCTATCCAAACCTTTCTATCATTCTCTGCATATCTACCTTATGAAATCTAATACAAGATCCCCTTTCCAAAGAGAGATTCATGAGCTTATCCTCTCCACCGCCTTACTGTTATTGCTATCTCAGTTATGACACCATACTCCTATGGTTACATTCCATAAATGTTCATCCAGACCTAACTACGATCTGGTCCTGCTACAGTTAATCATTAAAGGAAACGCTACCCACTACCCATACAAAGGCATGGTCTAGAATTTATCAACCTTACAACGGAAAAATCCATATAGGATCATATTTCAAATTTTAAAAATGGGAGGGTTGATGCCTCTCCCTTTCTCCATTGCACATCTGCATGTTAGTGTGTTGGTGCATTTGCTGAGGTGGAGCGATGCTCTTGCATCATACTCCCCTGCTAGGAAAAACATGAGCTCTTGCTCATGAGCTCCTCTTTGTTCGAGTTCCCCCAAAAAATCAATAAATTTCTTTGTAGCCCATGCTAACTGATGAGATATTCCTTAATTATCTCCTTTTAGCGAGTCTCCTTCCATAGACTTCAGCTCATTTATTTTGGAAGTGAGGCCTAGAGTCCTATAAGTATGATGCAGACCCACTTCCCTCTTAAGGGTTGTGCTACCTTCCAGTCTAGGATCGATCAAGAAACTAAGTCTATTTGACTGTTTGGAACCTTGAAGGTCCCCCTCTGTATCTAAACACAGGCCCCCTCAGCTTCTTGACGTAGGTTCAATGGTAACCTATGACCTTCTCCTTTCTCTCTATGTGAAAACTCAGAGTGTCAGCATTATCTCCCTTTCAAATAAGCCCTAACTTGATATGACCTGGGGCTATGACCATGTGATTGGAGGTGCGGTCATAAGAGGTTTGTATTTAAACCACTTTTTGTCTCGCAATGCTCCTCCAGCCTACATGTGTTCTCCAAACAAAACCACAGTTCAAATTGCGGCCCGCCTTCGATTCCTTAACCTCCTCACAACTTATGTCCTCGTAATGACACGGGATCATCGATATCACGATCTTGACGATAGCGTCCAAATCAATGCTTCAAATTTGTGCCCTTCTTATCTACAGGCCAGATCTACTCTCTTTGAATCAATGGTTGAGGCTCTCTTTGCAATTCCAGACTTTGGGAGTTTGGATTCTCAAATTCAACTTCCTTCCATACTCCAACCTTCTAGATCTGGAAATCTATGAACACCTGTCCCATAAATCAATGACCCTACCTTCTCTTGGTTGTTTGACCATTCAAACTATATCAACGGTCCAACGACTATTTCTCGATCGATGGTCAAGATTTCCTCCGGGGCTCCGGACTTCTGAGATTTCAAATCTCAAATCCTTTTCCTCCTCCTCAAATATGTGGAATAATTCCACGTGTCCTCTTAGATCAAACAACCTAGGATTACTTAGGGTATTCACCCATAGTGCATGGATCTGTTCCACATCTACCCTAAATCCGACAACTATGAATCGCTCTAGAACTTTACCCAGAGTTCACAAATTTTTGCCACGTCTCCTCTCCTGGTCTGACAGCTCAGATTCACTTCGGGTGATCTGACGGCTCAGAGTTATTCTGACTCTTCATGCTTTGCGTGTTTCAAGTTTCAACTTGCCTACTTATGCACTTGCGATATCTGATAGCTCATTCTTGATCAATCGAACGAATCAGATTCCACCTCATCATTCTAAGATTCCATACTTTGGGAATCTCAAGTTTCAACCTCGACAACTTCTCTCTCCTTTGTACTCAAAGTGATAATGCTTGCACCCTTCCTTATGATCCGACGAATGTCGAGATCAGACTGTAGGACCTAACCACTAGATGCACACCACGTGGTGAAATAGAAACCGCTGGATTTGGCTGTTGGATAGTTTCCACATGGCAAGGTCCCGAGCTTTTGAAGTGATCATTGGATAGTTTCCACGTGTCAGAAATCGGACGAGTCGGTTATCCGAACGTACTACGAAAATGGTACGGTTCCTACATGATCCTATCATTGGGTATCTGCCACTTGGAAATTGCAGAGTTGCACGATCCGACTTCTTCTGTGGACACGAGTACACGACCTGGAGTTTTACCGTTAAAATTTTAGCTAATGTGGTGGGGCAGGGATGGAGGAAGTTTTGCCCAGAAATCGCCACCATATCTTCAATGGATCTCTTGATAGATGGTTGCTCGACTCAGTGAAGAAGCTGTATTGGAAGAACAAATATTGTGTACTTGCATGAGGAATCCAGACTTTCTACTCTGCATCTGGATGTAAAACCTCTGGACTATTTTTTTTCTTAAATTATTAATTATTATTATTATATATATTATTTTTCTTAATTTTTTTTTCCAATTATTTTATTATTTTTATGGTTTTTTAAATTCTTGTTATAGTACATGATTTGGTTGTAAATTGTGGAGAATAATTATTTATGTTTTTAAATTATTAATTTTTATTAATTTGTATGAAGTAATTTGAATATTTATTTTCCAAAAAAGAAAAAGTTCATAATGATTTTAATTCTATTTTTAATTTTTTGTGTGTGTTTGTATAATTTTATGTTGTTTAAGACGTTATTTATTTATTTGGGCTTACTTAATTTTCTCTAAATCTATTTGTATATCTCTTTTCAATTAAATGTGACAATACTCTCAACATTTGTATTAATTAGTTTTTTTATTTGATAGATTTATCATTTTGATCCTTGAATTTTTAACATTTTTTTGGGAATTTAAGATGTTTAACTTTTATTGTACCTAACTATATAAATTTGTTCGAACTAAAAGTATAATAAACTTGTTTCACTTTTCTTACCTTTCATTTGATAGTAATCTACAAGAGTCCTTCCATCTTCAAGTTGCTTCCCTAGAAAGGCCAACCTATGTTGATATGGAGGTATTCCCTTTACCTTGAATCTTTGCCTTGACATTTCTAATTGTGTCAAAATTTCAACTTCAAGTGATATTACTCCCAATCGAAGTCTTAACAAAAATTTACATACCACCATACAATCGAAGAACAAGGTGGACCATCTATTCCTTGTGAATATTTTATATGAAAAAATCCTTCCATGTTCAAGTTGCTTCCTAAAAAAGATCAATGGTGTCCAAGCTCTCCACCTCAAAAGAATGTTTTTGCCACTATGAAATCATGTGCTGATATACAATTATTATCGAAAAATATATGATTGGCAGGTATGGACCTCCCAAGCTGCAGTGAGAACTTGGGTGTCTAATAAGCATACAATTACAATTGATCCCTAAGATTCGTGATCTCAAAAATGTTGTTGATCATCTTTGATGATATTTCGTGGATGTCTCCTTATTCTCTACCTTTCCTGCCCAATGTTATGTTTAAATCTCCCTATCCCCAACACCTAGATCAATTACTACCTTATGTTTTTCCTTGTTGATAATTAAATTACAACACACAAAACAAAATATACCGGCTGGAAATTAATAAAACAATGGAAGCAATTTGGAAACCAAAATTCACACGTGCACACAAAAAAAATCTTCCTTTCAAGTCATCTTTTCATTAGATAATGATTCCAAGCTTACAAGGGATCCCTTACTAGGAAAATGACTCACTGAGGAAAAATACAAATACAACAAACTTGGTGATTCAGTCCCTCAAGAAACCCTTTGCTAATTTGTCCCCGATCTACCTGTTGTACACTCAAATCTTTACTAGATTTTCTTGCTGGTCATTAGATGTGCATGATCTCCTGTTGGTACCTTAGATTTGGTAGATCTTCTTGCTGATACCTCATATCTGCACTAGATTTTTCCACTAGTACTTCAACTTTGCACTAGATATATTTGTTGGTACCTCAGATTTGTTGGATCTGTTTGTTGTGCCAGTAGCTCAGATCTGCTATATCTACCTGCTGTTATAGGAAAAATCGGTAGGTGCAAGCACTAACAAATCTCCCTAGATCCACCTAGATCTAGAACAAAATAGGACAGGACAATACTCTTTCCCTAAGTTGTAGTCATTGAATCTACTAAAGAGAAGAAATAAGTGACATACATTTATATCGCTTCCTTAGGTCTCTGTTGTTCCTGCTTTTCTCCGGTGCTCTTGTGGGATCAGGTCCAAGACAACACAAAACAACCAAAGTGAAGATATCAAAGTATATTCAATGTCAACTTATGCATATTATCAAGGAGTTATGCTATAAAATAAGAGTGATTTTATGGGAAAGTGACATGCCGCTGTATTATATTAAATGAAAGTAGAAGATACAACCTGTTCGCCTTGATGTTGCAATATTTCTTTTAGTGACCCTTGGTTCCAAAACGCACACTTGCTCTGCACTTGCATGAAGAATATCCAATTCCTCTTGATAGACCAAATAGAGCCTTCAAGCTTCTTTCCAAGCAGGGTTCTTCACACAATTCTTTCACCAAGTCTTCATTCAATCTTGCTTAACCTTTTCCATGAGAAACCTTTCAATATATAGGATAAGGAGAGATGGTTACATGGATGAGGATGATCCCACCAAATATGAGAAGTTAGTAGAATGACAACCATACGAATGCCAACTCATTTTCTAGAAGATCCCTTCTAGAACCTTCGTGACCTCTTCTTCATTCCAAGATTAAAAAGAGGTTCACACCCTATATATGGAGCAGACTGCGAGAAGTTCACACCCTAAGTGTGGGTGTCCTGCGAGAATCAAGGATTATCGCACCCTAGGCCATAGGCAGCCTGCAAACTCATCTTAAAAATATGTTTTTGGAAGAAGACAAGAGCCACTTTTCTCAGGCAAAAAGTCCTTGTTGGGAGCCTGGATACATCACTGTTGAGACATCACCAAAGTGACCAAAATCATGTGTATGGTACTTGATGCAGGAGAATCACTGCACCTCATCAAATGCATCAACGGACAATGCATCAACGCACTAGGAGGGAGCAGATTCCAATCCTCTCAAATTTTGAGCATAAATTAAAAATTCAATGTAATTTAAGTTTAAAGGCTCAAGGATTGTCAAGCTCATGTGTATTGTAGGTCTGATTTAGATTAGATGTTTATTAAATGTAATTGAATGTAAATTAATGTGGGTATCTAGAGGGAAGGCTCGAGGAGCCCCTCTTTTGTAAGAAGATATTTGTATCAAAAATTCATGAGGGAGTTAGTGGATGAGAATAGGAGAGGAGAAGAGTCGAAGACTCTGTTGCAGTCCAACTTTGTAAACATTTGTACAAAAGCATTTAAATATTAATATAAAAATCAAATTTTCCTTCATATGAATTCCTGTGTATTTATCTATGTGATGAATGCTCATTTTATGAATGTTTACTGTGTGTTCATGAATGCTTCTAGTGCATGTGTGTTTCCTTTTGCAGGAATGGGATATAAATTCTCTATCGGTATATTCTCAGTAGTTTTGGGCTCTTAGGCTTGTGCAAGGAGTGCACACCAGAGTAATTGAAATGCTCTGTGAAGCTAGTGCAAGGAGTGCACTTGAACTCTATTTCGAGTTTAGAGAAGAGCGTACCAGGTGGGCACACCATAATCATTCTCAAACTCATAGGAGATAAATTGTGCAAGGAGTGTGCATCAGAGTTGTTGAACACTCTGAGGAAGATAGTGAAAGATAAGGCACACTAGAGTTACTGAACACTCTAAGGAATAAATCTCTGCAAGGAGTGCATTGAGCAGGCACAAGGAGTGCACAAAAAATCTATTTCGAGTTCTATGAGAAGATTTCCAAGAGGGAACACCAAAAGGTAAAGCTCAGGGGGAGAAATAATAGTTTGCATAGAGAGAACAATGGGTTTGCAAGCATATTTTCAGAATTCAAAACTCAGGAGAGTTAGTGCAAGTGTGCACAGAAACCTTGCAAGGTGTGCAGAGGTTAAGGACCTTTTAAGGATCATATTTTGGGAGAAATGTAATAGATAACCAGGAATGAAAATGTATAATAATGTATAAATATAAATAATTGATAAAATACGATGACTACAATTGAGAAGAAGGGCTTGATTATATACCCACACAGGGGTGCCCTTTCATCACTAGACATGTCTTTTGGAGAACATGTCCTTTCATTATTAATAATTACTATTACTAATTATTTACTAATTAATTATTTTGTTATGAACATCTATTTATATGTATTTATGTTCATAACATTGCCTTCCTCTTAATAATGCTTTGTCCTCAAAGCATTGGTAATGACGGGTGTAACTAACGAAAATGTTTTGACTCCCATGCTACATCTTCCTCTGGAAGGTTTTTCCATTTGATGAGATATTCTTTGATTATGCAAGATCGTAACTTCTTTTCTCTAGAGGCAATAATGGCTTCTGGTTCTAAAATTATTCTGCCTTCTTCGTCCAACATCGGAAGTAAGGTTTGCACCTTTTTGCGTTGGCCAACAACTTTTTTTAGACATGATACATGAAAAACGTTGTGGATACGACTTTTCTCTGGTAGGTCCAATCCATATGCGACTTGGCTGATTTTTCTATTAATTTGATATGGTCCGTAATATTTTGGGGCTAACTTATTCTTTCCTTGTTGTTTAAGTGATAATTGTTTGTAGGGTTGAAGTCTCACAAATACCCATTCTCCAACTTCAAATTCTCTTTCTGTTAAGTGTTGATCAACTTGTTACTTCATTCTATTTCTTGCTATAACCAAGTTTTCCTTGAGAATTTGCACGACTTTTTGACTCTCATCTAAAAGTTCTTTTACTGATGCGACTTTTGTTTGATTTGTGGATAATTCTTTCCATGATGGTGGTGGATATCCATAAAGGGCTTGAAATGGTGTCATTTTAGCTGATGTGTGATATGTGGAGTTATACCACCATTCAGCAAGGTGCAACCATTGAAGCCATTTATTTTGTTTATCAGTGACAAAGCAACGAAGGTAAGTTTCTAGGCACTTGTTGACAATTTCTGTTTGTCCATATATTTGTGGATGATAAGCTGAGCTCATATTAAGAGATGTCCCGATTTGTTTGCAAAAATCTCTCCAAAAGTTCCCTTTAAATTTAGCGTCTCTATCACTGACGATCACTTTGGGAAAACCATGTAATTTATAAATGTTTTTACAGAAGACTTCGGCTGTTTTCTTTGCAGAGTCTGTTTTTATTACTCCCATAAAGTGTGCATACTTGGTTAGTCTGTCTACTATCACTAAGATTTTATCTTTTCCTTCTGATACTGGTAATCCATCAATAAAATCCATTGAGATTTCTTCCCATTTTTGGTTAGGAACATGTAATGGATGGAGTACTCCTGGTGTTGATATATTTTCAGTTTTGTTTCGTTGGCAAAGATCACATTCTGCTACATACTTTTGAATGTCTGTGCTCATCCCTTTCCAAAAGAATGATTGACGAGCATTGTAATATGTTTTAAAAAATCCAACGTGGCCTGCGGCTGGACAGTCATGAGCTTCTTGGAGTACCTTGATTTTAAATTTTGAGTTATTGTTCAAATAAATTCTTCCTTTATACCATAAGATGTTGTTCTTCCATTCGAACTTAGGGTATTGGGTTAAATCATTGATTATGGAGCATGCCTCTATGTTTTTGGCATATTCACTTCGGATTTCGTTCAGCCAGTCTGGAATTGCAATTGATACTGCAAAGACTTGTGCTTCTTCGTCTTTTCGTGAAAGAGCATCAACGACTATGTTATATTTTCCTCTCTTATGTAGTATCTCCATATCAAATGTGGCAATTTTTTCTATCCACTTTTGTTGTTCAGTGGTTAATGTTTTTTGTTGTAACAAATATTGTAGGCTATTATGGTCTATACGCACCAAGAATTTGCTTCCTAAGAGGTATTGTAACCATTTGGTCAATGCATGCATAATTGCAAGCATTTATTTATTGTATGTGGATTGTAAACCTTCTTTTTTGTTTAGTTTCCTACTTTCGAATGCTATTGGGTGTCCATCTTGCATCATGACTGCTACGATCCCAAAACCTAAAGCATCACATTCAATTATGAATGGTTTGGAGAAATCAGGGGTAGCTAACACGGGGGTTGTGGACATGATTTCTTTTAAATTT
>ML777126.1:1671530-1687621 GCA_009831015.1 Picea engelmannii
TTCCATGAAAGAATCCATTTCTACAAAGAGTTATTAGATTTGTGAAGGAGACTACAATATTTTAGTTTTCTGAAGGAAGTAAAAAACAAGGACAAGATGATGTGAAGAACTAAGCTTGATGAGAAACTTGAGGGACCTGATAACTTCAGAGCATGGAAGTGAAGAATATCCCTTGTTCTGGAAGAAAATGTCTTATCAGTTTATGTTATGGAAGAGGTTGTAGAACCCGAGGAAGAAGAAACTAAAGGTAAGTACATGAAGAATCTAATAAGGGAAAAGAGAATAATTGCAGATTCTATAAACGACCATCTTATTCCTCATGTATCATCATTGAAGACTCCCAAAGAGATGTTTGATGCTCTATCTCATCTATATGAAGGAAGGAGCATAAACATGAAGATGGCTTTGATGACTCAACTCATAAATGTAAAGATGTAGAAGTATCAATCTATTCATGCCTTATTTACAATAATTTCTCAGATTAATGAACAAATTATAGCTATCAGTGATAGTTGAAGAAGATGAGTTAGTAATGACTACTCTAAATGGACTTTTGAAGTCATGAGACTCTTTCATAAGAGGAATCTGTTCAAGAAATAAGTTAACAAAGTTTAGCAGGTTGTGGGAAGATTGTGTCCAAGAAGAAGCAAGACTGGGAGAAAGAGAAGAACAACTAAGTGATGATGAATATCAAGCTCTTGCAACCCATTTCAGGAAAGAAATAAAAACAAGGAAAATCATCCTCCACAGAAGATGTTTCAGAAATTTGAATAAGGTAAGAGAGACTATTCTAAACTGAAATGTTTCTGTTGTGAAAAGATGAGAAACCTTTCCAGAGATTGTCCTCTCATAAAAGAGGTCAAAGAAAGGAGGAAAAAAAACACATCATGCTCATATTGCTAAAGATGATGAAATTTTTTTCAAGAGAGAAAAAAAAGAAGATTAAGATGAAGAATATTTTTTGTTGGTAGCTTTTACTAATTCAGTAAATTATGATGATGAAACATGGCTTGTGGATAGTGGTGCCTCCAGGCACATGACTGGTTTTATAGACACTCTTTCAAATTTGACTAAGAAATATTCTTCTCATCAGGTGAGACTGGGTGATAACTCTTCCTATCCTATTAAGTGAATAGGGAATGCTTTTTACAACTTATATTTAGGAAAACATTTGAAAATGGAAAATGATTTATATCTACCTGGTTTGCAAAAGAATCTCTTATCTATTTCAGGATTGGAAGAGAAGGGATTCTGAGTAGCTTCTGTCGATGTCCAAGTTCTTATGTGGCCGAGAGGAAATAATATTGATCATGCTATTATAATTGGTATACATGAATATGGGTTATACAAGTTAAAAGGAAAGGAAGATCAAGCCTTAGTACACAGTACTATAAACCAATGTGAATTTTGGAATAGAAGGTTCACTTATATTCACTATAAATCCTTTCCATTTGTTAGCAAGATGATGAAAGGCATTCCAGAAATTCAAGTGTTCCACGATGGTGTTTGCAAAGGATGTGCACAAGGAAAGAACATGAAAAATATTTTTCCAAGAAGTGAAAGTAAATCAAAAGGAGTTCTGGATCTAATTCATTCAGATGTGTGTGGACCTATGCCACCCACTTCACTCAACGAATATGTTTACTATGTTTCTTTTATTGATGACTTTTTCTGGCAAAAATTGGATTTCTTTCTTAAAGAATAAAGATGAAGTCTTTAGTAAGTTTAAGGAATTTAAATCTCTCGTTGAAAATATTTCTGAGAGAAAAATAAAGGTTTTAAGATCTGATAACGGAGGAAAATTCACATCTAGTGAATTCAAGGAATTATGTAGAGAAGTTGGGATTAAGAGGGAGATTTCTACTCCATACAATCCTCAACAAAATGGTGTTGCAGAAAGAAAGAAACGATCAATTATGGAATAAATTAAAGCCATGATTCATGATTAGGACTTATCAATGTACCTTTGGGAAGAAGCAGGAAGGACTATTGTATATGTATAGAACATAAGTCCTCATAAAGTTCTTAAAAATAAAACTCTAGAAGAAGTGTTTTCTTGAGAAGTTCCAAAGGTTAGTCATCTACAGATATTTGGTTGTCCAGTCACCAATGTATATTCATATTCCCAAGGACAACATGACAAAAGGACAAAGTTGGATCCTTCAGGTAAGAAGGGTATATTTGTCGAATACAACAAAACATCAAAGGAATATAGAGTATATGTCCCTGGATACAAAAATATTGAGAATGATGATCATGTGATCTTACTATTGTATGTGGATGATCTGTTTCTAATAGGAAATGAAACTATAATCACTTATTTCAAGAAGAATCTTGCTTCAAAATTTAAAATGAAAGATCTGGGTCAGATGCACTATTTCCTAGGTCTAGAATGTGGCAGAATCTCGGTGAGATTTGTCTTAGTCAAGGAAAATATTATGTAGAAATTCTAAAAATATTTGGAATGATGGATTGTAAATCCATGACTACACCTATGATGACAATTCCAAAGTTATTATATGATACTTCATCAGAGATAGTGGATGCAACTTTGTATAGGAAAATGGTTGGTTCGTTGATGTATTTAACGAACACAAGGCCAGACATATGTTTTGATATGAACACTTTAAGTAAGTACATGGTTGAACCCAGACATGTTCATTTGATCACAACATAACATGTGATGGGATGCTTGAAAGGTACAATTGTGTATGGTATCAAGTATGATGCATATTGCAAGTTCATACTACATAGATACTCTGATTCGGATTTGGCTAGTAGTGTCATTGATTGTAAGAGTACTTCAAGATATTGTTTTATCTTGGGATCATGTATGATCTCATGGTTTAGTAGGAAGAAAATATGTGTTGCACTCAGTACAACTGAGGCATACTATATGGAAACATGTTTAGCATGTACTGAAGTTTTATGGCTACAAAAATTACTTTCAAGATTATTTGATATTGAGTTAGATGATACTAGTATCTGTTGTGATAATCAGATTTGCATACTGTTGTAAGTGAACCCCGTGTTTCATGAAAAATCAAAGCATATTGGAATAAAGTATAATTTAATCCATGATGTGGTAGAAAAGGGAGCAATGGATCTTCATTATGTGGCTACCAATGAGCACGTTGCAAATGTGCTAACCAAACCTCCATCAAAGATGAAGTTTGAGTACTTCAGAAACAAACTTGGACTGGTCCCTCATAAGAGGGAGTGAGGAGTTTCATATGGGATTCTTGTGACAGTAGCAGAGCAAGTCATTTATAGGTAGGATGTGGGTTATTATATTTTATTCTTATCCAATATGAATAAGGACTGTCTCTAAGATTACTCATCCAACATGAAAAAGGACTGTCTCTAAGATTACTCATCCAACATGAAAAAGGACTGGCTCTAAGATTACTCATCCAACATGAAAAAGGACTTGCACTGAGTAAGATAGTTCTTGGTGAACTGTATAACTTCCTCTAGCATATGGCTAGTAGGGTAGTTCTTGGTGAACTACACAAACATTTCTTGGTGAACTGAGTGAATACAAATCTTGTAATGACATTAGTGTGCTCACCAGAGATGCTACTGATCCCAATGCTAACTATGGATACAAAAATTCTCTTGATGAACATATTATACATGGATAAACAAGTCAATAGACAAGTAAATACAAATGGATGTAACAATTGGTACTACAAAAATACCTTCCTTTCTAAGAGGGAGTGTTGAATTATATAGATTTGGAATTTATTTTCCCTATTGTAACTAAACATGTAAATAAAGTTTTGATATAGTGTTAACTTTATGTCAGGCATTAAACATGTGACAAGTGTCAACCTTATGGAAATACAACCATATGCCATGTGTCAAACTCATATCACCTCTAAGAGGGTTGCTTAGGGCAGTTATAGTGACCATCTTATGGAGGCTATTGAAGAGGGATGCTTAGGGCAGTTGGAGTGGCCAACATAGGGGGCCTTCTTAGGGTGGTGGTATGACAACTATTATACAATTGTCATACAACCCTAAGACAACAATTTAGGGTAGCCTCTAGAAAAGAAAAAGGAAGTGAGCTTTGGGAGCATTATGAGGTGGCTCTTGGGAGCTTTAGGTGGTGAATCTTGACAGCCAAAGGAGGGAATGTATGACAACTATTATACAATTGTCATACATTCATAGGGTGTTTCTTAGAGAATCCAAACCAACCTATAAAAAGGGGAATTCACTTAACATTGGGATACCTTTACTTTGTTGGAGTCTTCTGCTGAGGAAAGGCATCTATTTTTTGAAGTATTTTGCTAGTATATGATTGATATCTACTGGAATATGTTGTTATATGGTTGCTAGTTGCTGGAGTATTCTGCTGGTATATGGCAGCTAGTTGTTGAAGTATACTACTGATACACACACTCTATTCTTGTTTACATCTTCTATTGTTCCTTCCTGATATAAGGATGCTACAAATACCGTGTTAAAGTTTCCATAAGTCTGCTACAACAAGAAGGAATGTCATTTATCTTTAGGTGATTTTGTCAAGCTATTACCGTTAGTGTTAGTTTAGCTATTTGTGAAGTTTGTAAGTGCTGAAACAAAGGTATTGTTTTATCCCTCTGAGTCCTAGCTAGTTACTCTAAAGTCTTGTACTGGTATTATACTTTGTTGAAGAATCTAAAGAGATTTTTTGGCTGGATTTTCTATCCCAAGAGGGTTTCTCAGGGTATACTTGTGTTCTCTCTATGATTGTGTCACTTTCAATTATCCCCATATATTCATATGTATTGGTATGTTGGTTGTACGCTGTAAAGTTTTTAAATTTACCTACATGCATAATTTTTTCAACAGTAAATACAAGAGAGGAAATGGATAAAGTGAGTGGGCATACCCAACTAAATGAAGAGGTAGCCATCCTTGGAAGAAGAGAGTGAGTTTGTGATGACCCATCTCAATACAAAATTGGACCCAATAATTTTCTAGAAGAATCCTACCACCAAACTACTCATTTGTTGGAAGATACTGGAAATGACTTTCTTGTCGAATGGAGGAGTGTCGGAAGAAATATCCCAACCATACTACATATCTAGTGGAAGAATAGTGCCCCTAATTTGTCCATATGAAGTGCTGGAAGGAACTTCCTACAAGAGAGAAGAGATGGAAGTACCTAACTCAAATAAAATTAAATGTTTTTGGAATTAGAGTAGGAAGACCCAACTCCATATATCTTAAAGAGCTTGAACACCATTGGGAATGATAAAAAAAAATAGGGGAGTGGGTGTGTAAATTCCCAACAAAGATACACTTGAGAGAGCATAATTGAAAATAAATCTCAAATATACTTTGAGAGCTTGAACACAACCATAAAAACTTGAATACAATAGGAGTGTGGGTGTGTAAATACCCAACACAGATGCACCTAAGAGAACACAAATTAGAATGAAGCTCAAGCATAATATGAGAGTGGGATATCCAGTGCCTAAAAAAGAGTGGCCATGGACAAAATATAGAATATAGGCAATAAAATAACAAGAGAGAGTTGGTGTGTGGATAACCAACTTGAAAATATGGTCATTCGTAGTCAAAAATAAGTGAGGGTCAATGAATACCTATCTCAACATAGGGTCGACCATAAACACAACATCATTCCTGAATATGGACAGGAGGTCATGAAGAGAAAGGATTAGATCACACATTTCCCCCTTAATGTTGAATGTGGGCCACCAAAAAATAAAACTTGTTCAAAATAACATAGTATCGATATCAATATAGTTTTACAACTCGGTGAAGGGGGGATTCTGACTAAAGTCTAAAACAAAGAGCCACTAAAGTATGCTGATCAACTGAAGGAGAACCAAGGAGAAAAAGTTGTTCATGAGATTGACATTGCCACGAAAAGTACATCCCAGAGAAACCAAGATCATAGTGGTGAAGGACAAGATCCATGTGAAMCATTGAAATATCCTCCATATAGTATTTCCAATAAGGACAAATAACATAGTGTATAAGACAAAAGTCCACACAATCAAATTGATCCATTGGGAAAAGAYAAAATTCGTAGAGTCATGAATAAAGTAGAGTGGGACAAACCTTGTGGACCCATGAGTGGTCATTGCATTAGAGGAGATGAAAGGAGCCTTCCTTTGCACACAAATGTGCATAGGCTTGTTAAGAGTCATTATGAATCACCATCAAATGTTGAGGAGTAGGCCTCACATCACTTACAATAACATCCAATAGAAGGGTACCAATCCTTGGAATATAAAGGATGTTTCCAAATATGGTTGGATTCAATACCAAGAATATCATATTTTGAATTTGGTACAACCTGATTCACAAGTTACATTGTAGTATATGTGTCGAAGAAACAATCCATCTGATCCAACAAAAGGAAGTCTCTGTGAAGACCCTTAGAAAACCCGTTGAAGGAAACAAAAAGGGTTTGAAACCCTCCAATACAAGCTTATATAAAAAAACCCTAGTTCCACAACTCTTAGTAAAAATGCCAGTAGTCGATAGTCTCATAGATCAATTCAATAAACCCATAAAATTATGTTGCCACACAATTGTTTGGATAAAATATGAGTCCCTAAATAAGAAAATATGAACTTCCAGTTTTGTGATGACAGTTCCACGTGAAAAATGCCTCATGAAAAACTATGAAAAACAAGATAAAACCACACAATATTAGCATTGTTACAAAGAAAACAACAATTAATTTTGGTGGAAATAGAGAGAAAGATACATTGTGCCTTAGAAGAGCACCAATCTATAAAAAGGAATCCTTTAAATTTGTTAGAAAAAAACAAAAAACACCAAAAAAGGGGGCATTGGTGGCGAAGAGGGTAAATAACCTTTAAAAAATGTTGTTATCTAGAAACATAGTTTAAAAAAACCTAGTTTCAAATCTGAAATAGCCTTTAAAAATGCAATGTTCGGCTGAACAAAGGGGAAATGAAGAGAGAACTGCCCTAAAAGGGGCACAACCCTGCAAAAGATCCCCTTAAATCCTCTAAAAGGACACAAAACTATTAAAGGAGGGTGCTAGTGAAGGAGGCCGAAAAATCTCTACAAAACTGTTTCTTTCCCATTAAAAGTGATGAAAAATCCTAGTTTCAAACCTGAAACAACCCTAAAACAACACTAGATAGAGAAGGAAGTGTCCACACTACTCTGAAACCATCTTGGGATGATTAAGTGATTGTGGATCTATAATGAACACTTAAAAAAATTCTAATCCAAAATTAACCTTGAACAAAAATAAAATGTTCCATGGGGACACGTCCCCCAGGGTGGGGCACCCACCCATGTTTACCATGCTTTCAAGATGGGGAACTTGGTGAAACGTTTCCCCATGTCCCCCTTTTTGGGGAGACGCAGGAATACGTAGGGAGAAATGTTAACCCAATGTGGGGGACAATTTTCCCCATAAGGGGTGTTATGGGCACCCCCCCTTGAAAAGGGGGGCGTCTAGGCATCCCCCCTCGAAAAGGGAATAAAAAAATAAAAAACAAAAAAACAAAAAGTTTTATTTATTTATTTATTAATATAATAATTCCTAATTCTGCTTTAAACCTCAATTATCATTTGGCATATGATATACTAATATATCGTATAATTTCTTTTTGAATGATGAATGGTGAATTTAAATCAATGTATCAATATTTTACTATTTTTGTTTCATTTATGATTTATGACTCAATGTATTTCATTACTTAATTTGAATCTGAATCATGTTTATATCATTTACAAATTCAAATTTAGTGTTATTTAGTATTTCATTGTTTATTATTTATCATTTACATTGCACAATGATGAATTTGCATGGGATGAATTGTTATTGTTGAGATTTTATCATTATCATTATTATTTTTTAATTTTAATTTTTTTATATTATATATGTAACGTCCCCCCATCCCCCATTTCCCTAAAATTTGAGGGTGCTTCCATACGTCCCCCCTGTGCATCTCCCCGCTCTTGGAAACATCGTGGAACATTGCAAAAATATTACATGAAGAAGAGAGGTGAACCCATGAACAAGACAACAAGAGATATGGTGCCCTTAAGTAAAATAATTAATCACTAATGAATCCAAGATGATATTACCAAATAATCATGAAGTGTGTATTTATACACAACTTATGAGGTGGGGTGTCATTCCCCATAAGGGGGTTATGGGCCTATATAAATGCCTAGGTTGGTCTTAGCCATTTAGAATATTATAAAAGAATGTTGACTAGGTTGGTTGTTAAACCATAATATATTAATAAAATAATGAGGGTGCTTATCCATAATGTTAAGTAACCACAAGTGAATATTACCATCATTTCAACAACTTGATGGGTCTGTCCTGGAGCAGGGTTGATCCACCGAAAACCGTCAAACCCCCCAAACCTGCCAAGTTCTAATAGGGCCCACCTAGTCTTAGTAGGAACCACTAAGTCAACATAAAACTACTGAATCATATCATTTAAGAATTGATTCTCTAAGTCTTGATGCTCGACATTGGACAATTTACTTTTTGAGAATATTTGTTCATTTTGGTTCTTGGATCATAATTTCATACTATGGTCCATTATGATTTTGAATATTGATGGATGAATGATGATTGATCATGATCGTTTGAACTTGGTTCTCTTTGGATATGTTAATTTTTCCTTATGTTATGTGTATTTTCATTATATGCAGTGTAATCTCTCATGTATAACTTTAATCTAAAATATATTTTTCTTGAAAATATATTTTTGCGTATTTTCCATGGCGTCGAGTCATTGCCAAGTTGAGTCATGAGTTTTTGTGTGAGTCCCTAATCAAGTTTGACTCTTCAACCAATTTGAGTATTGTGCCAAGTTGATTTTAGTGACTTGGTATGTACTATATATTACATCAGCTTGGATCCAACTAAAATACATGACATGAGGCAACATTAAGTCTTTCAAGAAACATATTCCACCAAAGATTATTTGTGGTGGCTGATGCAAGGAAGAACATGGTCTTATATTGTTTAATCCTAATGGGGCTTTGGAATTGTGGTCTAAATAATTTCAATTGGTACATTCCTGTTATGATTTGTCCCCATTGTTTAAAGCTTGGAGGTGGACTAATATGTGATTTCAAACATGCCTTTGTATATATTTCAACCAACACAATCTGCCAAGACCATGGAGATAAGTGAAGAATTATGTTTGAGCCTTGAGTCTCAGCAAATGAAATAAATATTAATTCTCAAAATATTTGACTTAGGCCTTAAATTGTTATATATATTTTTCGCAGATGTTTCTCCACAATGTTTCTTATTATTTTGTAAAAGAAGGAAAACAATGTGCAGTTGTGACAACATTGAGTGTAGCTCATGTGTATGTATTGAAATATATACAAGCTTTGCACCTTGGATCTATTATTGGTATCAGTTCCTATGGATGTACTCTTTGATGTTAAGTAACCTACCTCACATACTATTATTGGCATGCCATTCACTTAGTGAGTAGTGCATGCATAGGAATGGAGAAAAGAATTAGAATTGGAGTGACAGATAAATTTTACTTGAAGTTCTACAGTCTAAAAAACACAATAATTGACAGAAAATAATTTGTTGAAGCAAAAACTTGAATACTTGTTATGGTTTTCTAGGCCACCATGCAGATTGTTGAAGAAATAGTCATTGAAGCTAATTGGTTTCAACTCTTTAATTGTTCTTCCTAATAGAGAGATACAATTTGTGTTATTAATTTTGGTTTCATTAGCTCATACAGATAGATAAACAATTTCTATAATTAATAGTTACGAGTGACTTATTTAAGGATTTGACTGCAGCTGTAAACTACCATGCCTATTGATAACTTGGTAAAATTTATGAGCTATAGACTAGGGATCCCACCAACTCCTCACATGCACCTAAAAAAGTGACATGATCCAATACATAGTTTTGATAAAACTTACGTCACCAAGACCATCTTTGGTAGTTTTACCGTGAATAAAAGCACGGTCTTCATGATGATGTCATTATCATTCACTTGAGGTTAATTATTCTAGGCAGCTTTAGACATATAATTTCTTAATGATTACTAAATTAAATTGGTTCGGTACATTCAATCACATAAGATTTCCTCTAAACTTTGTTTCACTGCAATTGAGGATTGTCATATTTCACCAGACTTTGTCTGACTGCAATTGTTGTCCACATTTAAGTTCAGTTAGGGTTTTATCGAGTCTAAAAAGATGCAGTTAGATTTATGCAAAGTGTGACCTGGTTGTCTATATGTAATCAAGTTTGACTAAGTACCCTTTACTAAGTTGTTTATCATATGCAGTGTAAGTATATCCCATGCACTCACAATACATGCACCATGGGGCATATAGACAAATGATATAAGCCAACATTTAGGATTTTGGAGAAACCTGTGACCAAGGATATCCTTGGTACTTGATGTCCTTTCGCTTAAGGTAGAAGTAGGCCCCATAATATGCAACATCACAATTCTACATGTCTAAATTTTTTTTTCAAAATATTAAGACTGGAAAATTGAATTTTACAATTACACATCAAATTTTAAATGTAATTTTTACTTTAATGAAAAAAACATAATAAATATTTAAGTGTATAGATTTTCACAATTAGTTATAATAATGCTTGAACTTTCTAGAGTTTACACTTTGAATTGAATTGAATTTTGTTTTTTAAAGATAAATTTAAACTCCAAAAAGTTCCAACATTAGAAAGACAAGTATATAACTCTTGTAAAATGTAGAGCACCCACTTATATCTAATAAGGAACATTCTTTAAAAAATTATGAACAATCATAGCATAACACATAAAGATCAATAAATTTAAAACACATATTTCCCTCATTTTTAATGTGAATGGGTATTTTTTTTTTTTTTTGGTAACTAGGGGAATCGGTAACAACGGCAATATCATACTCACGTGACATGGGGTCGAATCCTGTTGGCTTCCTTATAACCCTTACGGAGAAACACACAGCCCACAAGCATGCCCTCTGAGTAAATTGGGGTGAGAATCGACCTTGAGACATCTTTTTACATATTTCCTTCCATTTACACGGCACTTGCCAATCGGTCTACACCCCTGCGGGCAGTAAATTTTGTTTATTAATAGAATAGCTTTCTTAATTTTTCTTTCTACTAATGAATTTTCAAGGTCTTTTAAGTTTCTCATAGAAAATTTACTTAATTTTATTCATCAAAGTTTAAACCTTGATTACATTCCCATTTAATACTACAATTTACTGTTGAATTATAAACATTTGATTATAATTGTGAAAAAAGAGATTGAAGAAATTTGTTTTCTTGCATATCCTAGTCAATATACTTGGCCTCTTCACAAACTTAGTTTACACATTTTAATCTATATACTAATGTTACCTTTTGTTTGAAAAATTAAAAAAATATAGTTTTTTTTTTAATTTACACCAATTCATCTTTTTGCAATTCCCTTTCTAAGTTCATTCTAGAATAAGCACAATAATTAACAAAAAAATATTAAAACTTTTTCATAAATTGTTTTAAATAGAAGGACAAGCTTATACTTCCTATGCATCAACAATGTTTTCATGAACTTTTGCAATTCTCTATCTAAGTTCATGCTAGAGGCATAAAAATTAACAAAAAGATATCAAAACTTTTTCATAGCTAGTTTTAAACAAAATGACAAGTTTATAATTCCTATACATCAACAATGTTTTCATGGCTTCCAAAACTATCTGTAGATAAAATATATTTTTTTTGAAAAGTAAAAAAATATAGTTTTGTTTTTTTAATTTACACCAATTCATCTTTTTGTAATTCTCTTTCTAAGTTCATGCTAGAAGAAGCACACTAATTAACAAAAAAAAAGATAAAACTTTTTCATAGCTAGTTTTAAATAAAAAAAACAAGCTTATACTTCATATGTATCAACAATGTTTTCATGGATTTTTACAGTTCTCTTTCTAAATTCATGCTAGAAGAAGCATAATAATTAACAAAAAAAAGATTAAAACTTTTTCATAGCTAGTTTTAAACAAAATTACAAGCTTAGAATTCTCATGCATTAACAATGTTTTCATGGCTTCCAAAACTATTTGTAGATAAGTAAAACATTACAAAAGAAACCATGTAATCCATGAACATAAACATTAAGAGAATTTTGTAACATTTCTTCAAATTGGAACATTTTATCACATATTTAGCTATACTGTGTGGATTAGGATCTTGACTTTGACAAACCTTCACAAGTGTCCCTAGAGCTCCATTCAAAACAACTTCATCAATTGTTGTGCATAAAACCCTGATAGAACAACCAAATCCTTGGTACAAAGATAGTGATCAAATTGAAAATATGTGATGAGGGAACACATAATATTGTTTATGAGACAGATGGACATAAACATTTATCTATATGGAGACCACAATTTCATGAAGTAAACATAAGAAATCAACTTACATTAGCATACACAGTGCCCATAATTAGGCTAATGATAGTTGTAACATGGAAAAAGTAATATCTCAATCACTCTTCATGTAGAAATCACTTTACACTTAGCATTTTTTCTTATGTTTCTAGAATGCATGTGTAGATTTAGTTGTGCAAATAAAATGCAAGGAATGAATGCTTGTGATGCAGTTGATGCATGGTGACTCCATTTGTTTCATGCCATGAGGGCATTAATGTTTGATGACTCATCATTATAATATGTGTAACTATGTTTTAATATGACATCTATACACTTTTTTTAGTATTGCTTATGTAAGTGTGTTAAAGTATGACACTATAGAAAATTTTCTTCCATTGTTCATGTGCAAGAGATTGAAGGAACCTTTATATGAGAATAATGTGATGTTGAATATTCATTGTTTAAAAGAAATGAGTATAAGCTATAGAGAATAACAAGTTCTACGACAAGGGATTTATTGCAAAAATATACTTTATCATTCAATTCATTGACATTAGACCACTATACTCCATGAGTTTTCCCACTTAAATTTGACATCAAATGAATTTTAAGAAAAATCCAAAGACCAATATTATGTGTTGCAACAATGCATGTTTACAAATTACAAGTTAAATAAACAAAAAAAAAAAAACTAAAATCTTTATAGATATTAAGAGCGTAGGTTTTCACAATTAGTTATAATGTTGCGTAAGCTTTCTGGATATAAGATGTGTATAAAATATTGAAATGCCCAACTTTTAGAGTGGACACCGGAAATTAAAGATAAAATATAATAATAGAAAAGAATGATTGGGTGGGTATTTGAATGATTAAAAATTAAGGTTAACCTATGTAGAGAAAAGGGTTTCAATAGTTGTGAAAAATGATTAAAATAGTAAAGGAGTAGTTGGGCATAAAGGCTATTTAATGTTAATGTTAAGATTGAAATTAAAAAAAATGTTAAAAATAAAGTTTAAGAGATATAATTTGTTAAGTTTGTATATCCAAAGAACTAAAAATATGGATAAAAATGAGGAAAAGGGTAAAAAAGTTAAAAGGAAAAAAGGAAAAAAGGTGGGATGAATAATATTAGATTGGGGATAAAAGATAAAATTAAACCAAGAAATGAAAAGAAAGAGGCAATTAAATAATGATAATGATAATAATAATAATAAAATATTTATAAAGAAGAAATGATAATGATCAATATGGTGGATAGCGGGTTTCCAAGATTGGCTAAGTTTGTAGGCGTCTTCCCAATTAAAATTATTATGATGTTTTTCAATTTCTAATGCTTCTTGAATGACACAAGAGGAGTAATAGAGTTATGAAGCTATAATTTTAGTTTGGTCAAAGCAAATGAGGTAAGAAAGAGAACCATTGAACATATGTGGAAATACCCTAGAAGCTGCAGTCAACATGAGGAGACCATATTGGCTCCAGAACACCTTGGAGGAAGTTGAAGGGCATGAAACTCCCAAATCATATTTTAGAGAGAGCAACAATCCACATAAGTTTTTTAGATATGTGGAACTCATGAGCAACATCATTGATTCAGAGCCTTCCACCTTTGAAGAAGCTGTTGAGAAGTAGGAATGGAAGGATGCCATGATGGAGGAGTATTGATCCATCATGAAGAATGATGTGTGGGAGGTGGTTTTGAGACCAGAAGGGAAGTTAATAGTGAGTTCCAAATGGATCTACAAGATCAATCATGTTGTATACGGCATCATAGAGAAGTACAAGGAAAGATTTATGTCTAGAGGATTCTCCGACAAAGAGGGAGAAGACTACAATGAGACATTTTCTCCTCTAGCAAAGTACACTTCCATCATATCGATTATTTCGATTGCCTCCACAATGGGATGGAAATTACACTATATGGATGTTAATACTACCTTCTTGAATGGTGTAATAGAGGAATAAGTGTACATAGAGTAGCCAAAATGTTTTGTGAACCACGGGAAAGAATCCCAGGTTTGAATATTGAAGAAGGCCTTGTATGGGTTGAAGAAGGAACCAAAAGCATGGTATGATAAGATATATAGCTACCTAATGAGCTTGGGATTTACCAAGAGCGATACATATTCCAACCTTTACTATAAGGTTGAGCATGGTTATCCGCTAATCTTGGTTCTATATGTGGATGAACTATTTCTGACAGGAGATGAGAAGATCATAGTTGGGTGCAAGAGGGTTCTCGTTTTAGAGTTCAAGATGAATTATCTAGGTCTAATGCATTACTTATTGGGATTGGAGATGTGGCATAAATCAAATGAGATTTTCCTTCACCAAGGAAAATATACCATTGAGATCCTACAAATATTCAGGATGATGGAGTGCAAGTCCATGGCCACACCCATGATGATAAATATGAAGCTTCATGGTTGAACAAGAAGCAAAAATCATTGGCACTCAATACAACATAGGAAGAGTATATCACAACTAGTGTGGCAAGTCGTGAAGCAGTGTGGCTTCATAATTTTCTTATAGGGATATTTGATCTAGAATTGGAGCCAACTTTGATACATTGTGACAATCAAAGTTGTGTAATGATTTCAGAGAACCTTGTATTTCATGACAAGTCAAAGAACATAGAGATCAAATATCATTACATCAAATACATGGTGCATAGATCAGGAGCTATAGAGCTCCAACACATATCCACGAATGAGCAAATAGAGAACATTCTCACCAAGCCTCCGTTTAGAGTAGTATGAGTACTTCAAAGACAAGATTGGCATGATGCAGAATGTCCAACCTCATTGAGAAGGAGGTGTGTTGTTTCTCCTCCTCCCAGCTAACCCCTATAGTCAAGGGTTCCCTATATCAGTCATGTGAGGTGACTAAGGGGGTAATGCATTGTCAGACCTGATGAGAGAAGAAAGATCACACACGTAGTCATGATGACTATGTGAGTAACTTCATGCTACTGTATGAGACTATAACTATGGTTGATGATATTGTAGTAGTTGTGTGATACTAGTTGATTGCTGCATAGTTATAGAGACATCAACTATGACTATGGATGATGACATTGTAGTAGTTGTGTGCTACTAGTTGATTGTTGCATAGTTGTAGATTGTGACTATCGATAATGGCATGGTAGTAGTTGTGTGCTACTAGCTGATTGCTCCATTGTCATAGGGATTGCAGACTATGATTATGGATGATGGAATGGTAGTAGTTGTGTGCTACTAGTTGATTTCTTCATAATCATAAAGACTGTTGGACTTCATGGTGGTATCTTGTATAGCTACTAGTTGATTGCAGGAGAGAGTCATCGTGTCTTTGGACAATATCTATGTGCTACTTGGAGTGGTTGTGTACCACTTGATAGTAGTTCTGTAATACTATGTTTCGACACAGTCATGTTCTACTGGATGGAATTGTGGTAGCTGTGCACCACTAGCTAATTATTGTGGAGACTACCAATTCACATTGGGAGTAGCTATGTGCTACTTGATTGCAGATATTGTGACATATGATTTGAGCTACCGATGACATTGTGGTAGATGTGTGCTACCATCTGATTGCAGATTAGTCGGTGGGCTACTAGATGAAGACATCGTGAAAGATACCTCCCTAGATAAGAGGGAGTGTTGATGTTTTGGTAGCTGCAGGAGGTACTTTCCCTCCTAGATGACCTTTCTTAGATGAGAAGAAGATTC
>ML777126.1:1687671-1749066 GCA_009831015.1 Picea engelmannii
AATTTGTTGAAGCAAAAACTTGAATACTTGTTATGGTTTTCTAGGCCACCATGCAGATTGTTGAAGAAATAGTCATTGAAGCTAATTGGTTTCAACTCTTTAATTGTTCTTCCTAATAGAGAGATACAATTTGTGTTATTAATTTTGGTTTCATTAGCTCATACAGATAGATAAACAATTTCTATAATTAATAGTTACGAGTGACTTATTTAAGGATTTGACTGCAGCTGTAAACTACCATGCCTATTGATAACTTGGTAAAATTTATGAGCTATAGACTAGGGATCCCACCAACTCCTCACATGCACCTAAAAAAGTGACATGATCCAATACATAGTTTTGATAAAACTTACGTCACCAAGACCATCTTTGGTAGTTTTACCGTGAATAAAAGCACGGTCTTCATGATGATGTCATTATCATTCACTTGAGGTTAATTATTCTAGGCAGCTTTAGACATATAATTTCTTAATGATTACTAAATTAAATTGGTTCGGTACATTCAATCACATAAGATTTCCTCTAAACTTTGTTTCACTGCAATTGAGGATTGTCATATTTCACCAGACTTTGTCTGACTGCAATTGTTGTCCACATTTAAGTTCAGTTAGGGTTTTATCGAGTCTAAAAAGATGCAGTTAGATTTATGCAAAGTGTGACCTGGTTGTCTATATGTAATCAAGTTTGACTAAGTACCCTTTACTAAGTTGTTTATCATATGCAGTGTAAGTATATCCCATGCACTCACAATACATGCACCATGGGGCATATAGACAAATGATATAAGCCAACATTTAGGATTTTGGAGAAACCTGTGACCAAGGATATCCTTGGTACTTGATGTCCTTTCGCTTAAGGTAGAAGTAGGCCCCATAATATGCAACATCACAATTCTACATGTCTAAATTTTTTTTTCAAAATATTAAGACTGGAAAATTGAATTTTACAATTACACATCAAATTTTAAATGTAATTTTTACTTTAATGAAAAAAACATAATAAATATTTAAGTGTATAGATTTTCACAATTAGTTATAATAATGCTTGAACTTTCTAGAGTTTACACTTTGAATTGAATTGAATTTTGTTTTTTAAAGATAAATTTAAACTCCAAAAAGTTCCAACATTAGAAAGACAAGTATATAACTCTTGTAAAATGTAGAGCACCCACTTATATCTAATAAGGAACATTCTTTAAAAAATTATGAACAATCATAGCATAACACATAAAGATCAATAAATTTAAAACACATATTTCCCTCATTTTTAATGTGAATGGGTATTTTTTTTTTTTTTTGGTAACTAGGGGAATCGGTAACAACGGCAATATCATACTCACGTGACATGGGGTCGAATCCTGTTGGCTTCCTTATAACCCTTACGGAGAAACACACAGCCCACAAGCATGCCCTCTGAGTAAATTGGGGTGAGAATCGACCTTGAGACATCTTTTTACATATTTCCTTCCATTTACACGGCACTTGCCAATCGGTCTACACCCCTGCGGGCAGTAAATTTTGTTTATTAATAGAATAGCTTTCTTAATTTTTCTTTCTACTAATGAATTTTCAAGGTCTTTTAAGTTTCTCATAGAAAATTTACTTAATTTTATTCATCAAAGTTTAAACCTTGATTACATTCCCATTTAATACTACAATTTACTGTTGAATTATAAACATTTGATTATAATTGTGAAAAAAGAGATTGAAGAAATTTGTTTTCTTGCATATCCTAGTCAATATACTTGGCCTCTTCACAAACTTAGTTTACACATTTTAATCTATATACTAATGTTACCTTTTGTTTGAAAAATTAAAAAAATATAGTTTTTTTTTTAATTTACACCAATTCATCTTTTTGCAATTCCCTTTCTAAGTTCATTCTAGAATAAGCACAATAATTAACAAAAAAATATTAAAACTTTTTCATAAATTGTTTTAAATAGAAGGACAAGCTTATACTTCCTATGCATCAACAATGTTTTCATGAACTTTTGCAATTCTCTATCTAAGTTCATGCTAGAGGCATAAAAATTAACAAAAAGATATCAAAACTTTTTCATAGCTAGTTTTAAACAAAATGACAAGTTTATAATTCCTATACATCAACAATGTTTTCATGGCTTCCAAAACTATCTGTAGATAAAATATATTTTTTTTGAAAAGTAAAAAAATATAGTTTTGTTTTTTTAATTTACACCAATTCATCTTTTTGTAATTCTCTTTCTAAGTTCATGCTAGAAGAAGCACACTAATTAACAAAAAAAAAGATAAAACTTTTTCATAGCTAGTTTTAAATAAAAAAAACAAGCTTATACTTCATATGTATCAACAATGTTTTCATGGATTTTTACAGTTCTCTTTCTAAATTCATGCTAGAAGAAGCATAATAATTAACAAAAAAAAGATTAAAACTTTTTCATAGCTAGTTTTAAACAAAATTACAAGCTTAGAATTCTCATGCATTAACAATGTTTTCATGGCTTCCAAAACTATTTGTAGATAAGTAAAACATTACAAAAGAAACCATGTAATCCATGAACATAAACATTAAGAGAATTTTGTAACATTTCTTCAAATTGGAACATTTTATCACATATTTAGCTATACTGTGTGGATTAGGATCTTGACTTTGACAAACCTTCACAAGTGTCCCTAGAGCTCCATTCAAAACAACTTCATCAATTGTTGTGCATAAAACCCTGATAGAACAACCAAATCCTTGGTACAAAGATAGTGATCAAATTGAAAATATGTGATGAGGGAACACATAATATTGTTTATGAGACAGATGGACATAAACATTTATCTATATGGAGACCACAATTTCATGAAGTAAACATAAGAAATCAACTTACATTAGCATACACAGTGCCCATAATTAGGCTAATGATAGTTGTAACATGGAAAAAGTAATATCTCAATCACTCTTCATGTAGAAATCACTTTACACTTAGCATTTTTTCTTATGTTTCTAGAATGCATGTGTAGATTTAGTTGTGCAAATAAAATGCAAGGAATGAATGCTTGTGATGCAGTTGATGCATGGTGACTCCATTTGTTTCATGCCATGAGGGCATTAATGTTTGATGACTCATCATTATAATATGTGTAACTATGTTTTAATATGACATCTATACACTTTTTTTAGTATTGCTTATGTAAGTGTGTTAAAGTATGACACTATAGAAAATTTTCTTCCATTGTTCATGTGCAAGAGATTGAAGGAACCTTTATATGAGAATAATGTGATGTTGAATATTCATTGTTTAAAAGAAATGAGTATAAGCTATAGAGAATAACAAGTTCTACGACAAGGGATTTATTGCAAAAATATACTTTATCATTCAATTCATTGACATTAGACCACTATACTCCATGAGTTTTCCCACTTAAATTTGACATCAAATGAATTTTAAGAAAAATCCAAAGACCAATATTATGTGTTGCAACAATGCATGTTTACAAATTACAAGTTAAATAAACAAAAAAAAAAAAACTAAAATCTTTATAGATATTAAGAGCGTAGGTTTTCACAATTAGTTATAATGTTGCGTAAGCTTTCTGGATATAAGATGTGTATAAAATATTGAAATGCCCAACTTTTAGAGTGGACACCGGAAATTAAAGATAAAATATAATAATAGAAAAGAATGATTGGGTGGGTATTTGAATGATTAAAAATTAAGGTTAACCTATGTAGAGAAAAGGGTTTCAATAGTTGTGAAAAATGATTAAAATAGTAAAGGAGTAGTTGGGCATAAAGGCTATTTAATGTTAATGTTAAGATTGAAATTAAAAAAAATGTTAAAAATAAAGTTTAAGAGATATAATTTGTTAAGTTTGTATATCCAAAGAACTAAAAATATGGATAAAAATGAGGAAAAGGGTAAAAAAGTTAAAAGGAAAAAAGGAAAAAAGGTGGGATGAATAATATTAGATTGGGGATAAAAGATAAAATTAAACCAAGAAATGAAAAGAAAGAGGCAATTAAATAATGATAATGATAATAATAATAATAAAATATTTATAAAGAAGAAATGATAATGATCAATATGGTGGATAGCGGGTTTCCAAGATTGGCTAAGTTTGTAGGCGTCTTCCCAATTAAAATTATTATGATGTTTTTCAATTTCTAATGCTTCTTGAATGACACAAGAGGAGTAATAGAGTTATGAAGCTATAATTTTAGTTTGGTCAAAGCAAATGAGGTAAGAAAGAGAACCATTGAACATATGTGGAAATACCCTAGAAGCTGCAGTCAACATGAGGAGACCATATTGGCTCCAGAACACCTTGGAGGAAGTTGAAGGGCATGAAACTCCCAAATCATATTTTAGAGAGAGCAACAATCCACATAAGTTTTTTAGATATGTGGAACTCATGAGCAACATCATTGATTCAGAGCCTTCCACCTTTGAAGAAGCTGTTGAGAAGTAGGAATGGAAGGATGCCATGATGGAGGAGTATTGATCCATCATGAAGAATGATGTGTGGGAGGTGGTTTTGAGACCAGAAGGGAAGTTAATAGTGAGTTCCAAATGGATCTACAAGATCAATCATGTTGTATACGGCATCATAGAGAAGTACAAGGAAAGATTTATGTCTAGAGGATTCTCCGACAAAGAGGGAGAAGACTACAATGAGACATTTTCTCCTCTAGCAAAGTACACTTCCATCATATCGATTATTTCGATTGCCTCCACAATGGGATGGAAATTACACTATATGGATGTTAATACTACCTTCTTGAATGGTGTAATAGAGGAATAAGTGTACATAGAGTAGCCAAAATGTTTTGTGAACCACGGGAAAGAATCCCAGGTTTGAATATTGAAGAAGGCCTTGTATGGGTTGAAGAAGGAACCAAAAGCATGGTATGATAAGATATATAGCTACCTAATGAGCTTGGGATTTACCAAGAGCGATACATATTCCAACCTTTACTATAAGGTTGAGCATGGTTATCCGCTAATCTTGGTTCTATATGTGGATGAACTATTTCTGACAGGAGATGAGAAGATCATAGTTGGGTGCAAGAGGGTTCTCGTTTTAGAGTTCAAGATGAATTATCTAGGTCTAATGCATTACTTATTGGGATTGGAGATGTGGCATAAATCAAATGAGATTTTCCTTCACCAAGGAAAATATACCATTGAGATCCTACAAATATTCAGGATGATGGAGTGCAAGTCCATGGCCACACCCATGATGATAAATATGAAGCTTCATGGTTGAACAAGAAGCAAAAATCATTGGCACTCAATACAACATAGGAAGAGTATATCACAACTAGTGTGGCAAGTCGTGAAGCAGTGTGGCTTCATAATTTTCTTATAGGGATATTTGATCTAGAATTGGAGCCAACTTTGATACATTGTGACAATCAAAGTTGTGTAATGATTTCAGAGAACCTTGTATTTCATGACAAGTCAAAGAACATAGAGATCAAATATCATTACATCAAATACATGGTGCATAGATCAGGAGCTATAGAGCTCCAACACATATCCACGAATGAGCAAATAGAGAACATTCTCACCAAGCCTCCGTTTAGAGTAGTATGAGTACTTCAAAGACAAGATTGGCATGATGCAGAATGTCCAACCTCATTGAGAAGGAGGTGTGTTGTTTCTCCTCCTCCCAGCTAACCCCTATAGTCAAGGGTTCCCTATATCAGTCATGTGAGGTGACTAAGGGGGTAATGCATTGTCAGACCTGATGAGAGAAGAAAGATCACACACGTAGTCATGATGACTATGTGAGTAACTTCATGCTACTGTATGAGACTATAACTATGGTTGATGATATTGTAGTAGTTGTGTGATACTAGTTGATTGCTGCATAGTTATAGAGACATCAACTATGACTATGGATGATGACATTGTAGTAGTTGTGTGCTACTAGTTGATTGTTGCATAGTTGTAGATTGTGACTATCGATAATGGCATGGTAGTAGTTGTGTGCTACTAGCTGATTGCTCCATTGTCATAGGGATTGCAGACTATGATTATGGATGATGGAATGGTAGTAGTTGTGTGCTACTAGTTGATTTCTTCATAATCATAAAGACTGTTGGACTTCATGGTGGTATCTTGTATAGCTACTAGTTGATTGCAGGAGAGAGTCATCGTGTCTTTGGACAATATCTATGTGCTACTTGGAGTGGTTGTGTACCACTTGATAGTAGTTCTGTAATACTATGTTTCGACACAGTCATGTTCTACTGGATGGAATTGTGGTAGCTGTGCACCACTAGCTAATTATTGTGGAGACTACCAATTCACATTGGGAGTAGCTATGTGCTACTTGATTGCAGATATTGTGACATATGATTTGAGCTACCGATGACATTGTGGTAGATGTGTGCTACCATCTGATTGCAGATTAGTCGGTGGGCTACTAGATGAAGACATCGTGAAAGATACCTCCCTAGATAAGAGGGAGTGTTGATGTTTTGGTAGCTGCAGGAGGTACTTTCCCTCCTAGATGACCTTTCTTAGATGAGAAGAAGATTCACTTAATCAATTGTCAATAATGAAAAAAACTATTAAGCATGAAGGAACAACACCAATAATGAAAATGTGTCCTAAGGTACAAGCACACATTGTCACTTTGAAAGATGTTCTAAAGTCAAACAATGACAAGGATAATCCAATCAAGGCCTAATGATAATCAACCTCATCAAATGCGAGATAACTGCCAATGAGGCTAACTATTATCAAGGTAATCTACTTCTAGGTAATCCATATATAATGTGTCAAAGTTAATACAATATGACCTACTGAAGAGAAGATCAATTATTTTTATCTTCCCTCGATGTGAAGTGATAACTCAAGAATACCAAGATTGAAGGACCAGGTACCATATCCCTATGTTGGATGGGGGGATGAGTGACTCAAAGAATAATACTTAACGATAAGAGATGACGAGAAAATACATAAGATGACTCAAGAAACTTCTATGTCTCCTCAAATACCCATCCTAAAGGATCAATGCTTCAAGAACAATGGAAAATGGGACCCCCATCTAGAATCATTCTAATGATAGGCACAAAGTCTCACCATGCGATAGATAGACATTGATATTTCATTGCAGGAATAAGAGTTATGTATAGCCATTTATTCATGACAGGAAAGACACATTAGACACAACCACATGTTGATATAACTCAACAAAAATCAACGACACTTATGCAAATATTGAAACAGATAATTGAAGGGAAAAGACACTCCAAGGAAAATGTAGATTGTTGTCCTAAATTCTGCAAAACCGAGCAAGAAAGAAATGTTGAAATGACAATGTAGAAGGAAAACAGGAACTACCCTAGACCCAATTTTTTTTACCTCCAATTTTCCATGACTAAATCATCATACTCAAAGGACCAATGTAACCATTTCGTTGAATGATCACTCTGACGAGAGAGGTCAAAATATTTAACCTTCTAGAGGGACCAATCATGAAATCCTATGTGACCCAAAGATTCTTTGATGTACTTGTTGGTGAATGAATAACTAAGGGATTATATTTGATTGAGGTTTATTGGTTGGGGATTATAACTCGATATTTACAAAGTAAGGGTTATTGGTTGGGGCTTATAACTTTATATTTAAATAGTAATAAGTGTGAATGCATGAGATACAAAACCATTGGAATCTACCTATTTAAATACCTCCATCACCTAAGCGCAATTGATTCATGATGAACCCTAATATCCAAGCACTGATCAATCTCAAGACATTGAAGAAAAACTACATGATGAAAAATCATAGCCAAAGTGTAAGGGACATCTTCCTCTGTTGAACCAAAAGTGTCTCCTCCTATTGTAATGGTATTGATAAAGTTGTTCCTGAACCACTACTATGATAGGAAAGGATTAAGCCTCATGTTGACTTATTTCTACCTGGTTAACCTATGGTTCCTCCTCGTAAAAATTTTCATCATTCCTAATGATAGGAACCATCGAACACTCTTGAATATTCACATCTTCACCTTCATCTTCATGGCACTCGACATGTGACTCAAATGGTGTATATATTGGTTTTAGATCATCTAAACATGAGCCATGATCAACCTGCTTATCTCTGGGATCCTAACATGGTGGAAGTTGTGGTTCATCTTCAATAACATAGACTTATTTTACTTCTATAATATCCAATGGTTGAAGATAATCGAGTGGAGTTACCTTCACTAGTTTTTCTAGGAAATGGATCAGAGGGAGCTCACAGGCTTCGAGGTAATTTATTTCTAACTTGACAACGATAACTTGTACTTCATCCATATTTTGAGGGCCTTCATTCGTGAGAAAAACACTAAAAATAACATCAACTACCTCAAGATAATAAATCAAAGAAGAAAAATCGTTAGGAATGACTCTGTTAGGAATTAAATTTTAAAATTTGTAAAAACAATCGTTAAATTGGAACAAAATTTCACTTTCATGCTTTTTAATAACTAAGAAATTTGTGCATGAGAAGAAAATGTCCTGTGTATTTTCCCATCTCTAAGTGAATTTCTATTGGAAGGAATCCCATCCATCAATTGAATCATCAGGAAGGGACTTGTACCATTCTCGTTGATCTAGGTGGATATTGGTGGCCACCCACCTATTCCACTGGCTTAAAGAACAATTTCCATTTCAACAGTTGTTTTATAGGTTTTTTGGTCCCAAACATTCGGGGTAGTTTTGAGGCCCTAAACGATGTTTTTTGGGCTCAAGAACGTTTAGTATGTAAACATATAAAAATTATTGGTTGAATAGAATATGTACTCCTTAGATATACCTTTCCAATGGATATCGAGTGCCCCAAACATAGATTGTATGTAAAAGTTACACACTTGGGAAGTTGACGTATAAACTATCCCATCGGGGCTCACAAACCTTTTGGCGTTTCATTTCTCAGGGTTAGGGTTTTTGACGTTTAGTGTTTTCTCATTCATGTTTTATGTTAAAAATGCTTTTGGAGCCTCATTTTAATCATATTCTTGTGAATGAGCATATGTTAAAAAGGCCTTTGGAGCCGCATTGTACTCATATTCTTGTGAATGAGCATAATTGAAACATCTCTTCTCAGAGATAATATGCCGCCATTAGAGCAAGTTTGTTTCAGTATGGATTTTTACAATTTTTGTAGGTTCTCTTTATTAATAGAAGTCAATTTTTACTGTATCTTTGTTTGTTTCTTTTCTATACATCTGTGTTTCATTTTGTTTCATTTTGTTCCATTTATAAATCCAGATCACTAGTATCAGAGCAGTCTTCTCTTTATTTGTTTCTCCGTGCATGTCTCGAATGAGGTCAAGGTACAAGGATTTGGGACTTGAAGTAGTTGAGCCCTTGCAAGACCATCCCCGCCAATCACAAAGGCCTCCCATGGTAGAAGAAAATGAAGACAATGGAGAAAGGGATGTTTTTAAACTGTTGCTTTAGGAATCCCTCGTGCGACAAAAGAACGAGATGATGGATAACATTGCACATATCCTTCGATGACTGCCAGCAAGTGATGCATCGTCATTAAGCGGACACTTTGGAGGCACTGCCCCCTTCAAGGTACAATTCAATTTTGATATCCCCTTATTTGAAGGATAGATAGATGCAAATGCTATAGATAAATCGATGAATCTGCTATAAGGGTATTTTTAGGTCCATAATTTTTCTGATAGAGAAAATATTACCTTTGTGCTCCTTAAGGTTGTCCCCCATGAAAAGGATTGGTGGGAGACTTACTAGGATGAAAAATCCACTCAGGAATCTACAATATTTTTGGTTGCACCCACTTGGGATTCTTTCAGGGATGTTATCAAGGAAAAATAATACCCCATTGGAAGCCACGATGAGAAGTATATGAGATGTACCACACTGCGATAGGAAAGGGACCAAGCAGTACCATACTTCACAAATATATTATATACCTTGTGCATCAGGCTCGGTATCAAAGACTTCGAACAACATATGGTGCTCAAGTACTGCGACTTTCTACATAGATATATCCAAAAAAAAAAGAGTTTTTGGACATCTCATCACTTGGCGTGGCTTATCGATATGTTATCAAAATCAAGAAGAAATTTAAATAGAAGAAGTGGGAGTTTGGATCTGCAAATTCCTCACAACAAAAGCAGGGAAAGGTGTCCCCAACCCACAAAACAAAGGATAGAGAAAGGATGGAACCCCTCAGGAAAACTATCCCAAGTTGCAAACCAAGAAGGGTAATGATAAGAAGAAGAAATACATTGGGAAGTGGTGTGAATTCCATAAAATACTCCGTCATAACATTGATGAATGTCACTTGAAGAAGTAATTGGTGGAAGAGATAAAATCCTCAGAATCATAGGCAGGTTACGACTCTGAATCATATCCAGACAAGGGGAATAAGATCATTGATTAAGAACCTAGTTCCATTGTCGCTACCACCAAGGTCCAACCAAGTGAACCAGAATAACCAGAGGAAGGTGAATTCCTCATGTGGGTGAAGGTTACTCTACTGCATTTCATTTTCGATAGCAGAAGTCAAAATAACCTGATCTCAGCAGAGCTTATCAATCGGTTGAACCTACCGACGAAACCACACTCACATCCCTACACCATTGGGTGGCTCTTCTAAGAAAGAGCTCTTCGTGTCATCCAACATTGTCATCTTCCCTGCAAAATCAATCCCTTCAAGGATGAGATATTGTGTGGTATTTCCCCCTTGAATTTTGTGATGTTCTTTTAGTCCATCCATAATTTTTGAAATGATATGTTGTATATGATTCTACAACTTGTAGTGTCATTATTACTTTGGTAAGACAATTATAAAGGATACCAGAGGCAACTCTACTTACCACCATTTATTTGATATCTTCTAACCAATGCACAAAGGTAATTTCCCAGACCGGGAAATTTTTATACTTCATGATTCTCTCTCAAAGTGAACCGAAGGTTGCAGCCACATCCATGGCCTCTACACAGGGCCTCTCCATGCAGCAGAAGCAGGTGGAAAAGATCCTGGAAGAATAGAAAGACATCTTATCCTCACCCACTAAGTTACTATTTCATTTTTATGTCAACCATTCAATCGATCTAACCCCTAGGTAACCTCTATGCAATGGTCGAGTCTATCACTACTCTCTGATGGAAAATGAGGAAATCAAGCAATAAATATAGGAGCTACTTCAAAAGAGGCATATTCGACCCAACTCCTCATCCTCTAAGATCCCAATTGTACTCATGCAAAAGAAATATGGGACTTTACGAGTCTGAATTGATTACAAGGCCCTAAACAAAATCACAGTCAGGAATCAGTATCAAATTCCCCGAATTGATAACCTTCTTAACCAACTCAAGGGAGACAATTTTTTCAGTAAGATTGACCTGAATTCTAGCTACCACCAGGTCCTAATAGAATAGATCGATGAATAGTAGACTACTTTCAAGTCTAGAGAAGGTCTTTTTGAATGACTAGTCATGCCCTTTAGTTTCACAAATTCTCTAACAACTTTCATGAGATTGATGGACGATATATTTCATCCTTCCACCAATTATTTTGTGGTGGTATATCTAGATGATATACTCATTTTGAAAAATAATTGGGTGGAACACTTGCAACAAATCTAGCAGGTCCTTCACACTCTGTGACAACACAAACTATATGTTAACTTGGAAAAATTATCCTTCGGCATGAAAATGGTCCAATACATAGGCTACATTTTTTATTAACATGATGTGCACATGGACCCAACCAATATCCAAGTCATTCATGAATGGAAAGCCCTGACCACACTAACCAAACTTTGAAGTTTCGCAGGACTTGACAACTTCTATCACATGTTTGTGTTCAGATTCTCCCATATTGCATGTGCCCTCAGCTAAGTGAAAAAGGGTGGTGGTAAGTAAATTTTTTTGTGGGGGAAGTCACAGCCACAATAATTCTATGATATGCAACATCACTTGTGCTCATATCCAACACTCTCCTTACTCGATCTGTAACAATCTTTTGAGATTGAGACCAATGCATCAAACTATGTTGTGGGAACAATGCTCACTCATCATGGTCATCCAGTGGAATACTATAGTGAAACACTATCAGATTTCATTTATAAGTACCCCACCTATGAAAAAAATTATTCCATTGTAAATCCTATCGATAGTGGAAGCACTACATTCTCGGGAAGATGATAGTCATCGCCACTAATCACAATCCTTTGTAGTTCATGTACACACAAGGAAAATTGTAGAAAAAACACCATCATAATTGGTCCACATACTTGCAGTAGTTCCATCTCAACATAAAATATAGAACAAGGAGCACCAATCATGTCACTGAATACCTCAGTTGACCTCCAGTTACATCCTTTACAATGGTGGTCCACTCCTATACGAGCGATCATGACTTTGCTACCATTTACCATATGCTAGGAATAGCTATAACTATCATTGACTTTCATCTTGAAGACAGATTGTTATAACATCTAAGCCACCTCTGTGTTCCTTCAAGTGAGCATGTCAAGTTTATTTTTTAATCTCATTATAGTCGGATGGCAGGACATTTTGGCATGGAAAACACCATAGCATTACTATAGAAGAATTTCATTGGCCAAAAATTTTCTAAGACATCAACAAGTGTATCAGGTCTTGCACTGCCTGCCCCATTTCCAAACTAGCCACTAATAAGCAAGGCATGCACACCCCTCTGTCTACTCTCGAAGGGCCATAGGAATCCATCTCAATGGACTACATGTCAAGCCTTCCTTCAACCAAGCAAAGAAATGACTGTGCTTTTGTGGTGGTTGATCAGTTTTCTAAGATGGCCATCCTAACATCCTATAAGAAGAATATCATATCATATTCCACTACCAAGATCTTCTTAGAACAAGTGTGGGTACACTTTAGGATACCATATACCATCATATCAGATTGGGACAGGAGGTTCCTAATAACTTTCTGGTCCAGGATTTGGTCACTATTGGACACCAAGCTCACCAAATCCACTTCCTTCCACCCCCAAATTGATGGACAAACATAGGTCATCAATAGAATGATCATGTGTCTCTTACGCATGTACAACTCCAAACATCTTTGCACATGGGATGAGAGTCTCCCCTATGTTCAACACAACTACAAGAGATCCCTTCATAGATTGAGTGACCAAAATCCATTTTAGGTAGGGTTTGGATTTTAACCATTGGGTCCCATTTATTTTGTGTTGTCCCTTGCATCAACACATGCATAATCATTCCATGATCAATCTAAGGCTGACAAAGACACCAAGTTTATTGAACTAATTCATCACATCTAGAAATTGGTCCATGATATATTACATAAATCCAATGCTAAGTACAAACAACGCCATGATCAACAATGGGTACCACACAAGTTTCAGGTGGGAGACAAGGTCTGGTTTCATTTTCAGAACACACAAGTTTCAGGTGGGAGAGAAGGTCTGGCTACATTTGCATAAAGAGCACCTTACATGAGCCCATCGAAAGCTTTGTCCTCTTTGCTATGGAAATTAAACCAACACTAAGGATATGGGTGACAATGCATTTTTTCTAAGTATTCCTCCCTTCCCTGGCATGTACCCAGTGTTCAAAGTGAACCTCCTTTGACCATACTTCCCACCATTATTGGACACATCGGAGATCGCAGAGAAGTTGACACCAATAGAGATCAACCCTGACTGCATGGAACAACTATCCATTGATCATATCAGGGAAACTTAGATTACGGTCACTCTCCAACAGAGGATCTAACTTTATCGGGTTTTTAAGGAATGACAACTCCTGCACCAAGGCAAGTGGCTCACCTGGGCCTAAGTTTAGTAGAAGCTTCCCCATATGATGGGGGAGATCAGCACAATGGATACCATTTTTTCCTAAGGGGGTATGAGTGATCTAGGTGGATATCGATGGCCACCTGCCTATTCCAATGGCTCAAATCATAGTTTCCATTTTGGCATTTTTTTTTACAGTTTTTCCGGTCCCAAACTTTTGGGGCCATTTTGAGGCCCTAAAAGACATATTTTCTGCTCGACAACGCCTAGCATGTGGACAAAAGTAGATTCTAGGAAGAAAATAATATGTACTCCTCAGTTATACGGTTTCCAACGGTGTATCGAGTGTCCTAAACAAATATCATGTGAAAAACTTACTCCCTCGGGAAGTTGATGTATCAACTACCCCATCAGGGCCTATAAACCTTTTGGTGTTTCATCTCCCAGGGTTAGGGTTTTGGATTTCTAGGGTTTTCTAATTTATGTTTTATGTTAAAAATTCCTTTGGAGCTTCATTTTACTTATACTCTTTAGAATGAGTGTAGCCATCACATCTCTTCTCAAAGATAAGATGCCACCATTAGAGCAAGTTTGTTTCAGTCTGCATTTTTTAAGTTTCACTAGGTTCTCTTTATTAATAGAAGTCAAGTTTTATTGTATCTTTGTGTGTTTCTTTTCTATACATCTGTATTTATTTTTGTTCCATTTATAAATATGGATCACTCATTTATCCCCCTCGAGCGTTGACACAAACATCCTCATTTCCACATCCTCATGTTAAACATCAAAATCGTCCACCACTTCTAAAAATTTAGCCAAGTGATCCTCAATTGATTATCCCAACCTCTATGCAAACAAATACATCACGAGGATAATATGGGAATGAAAAAAAACTAACTGGGTCAAAAGTATAAAATATACACCTTACTGGTGGCTGCACAACTGCATTCAGCCCAACAATGATGCTAATTTGTTGGCACAAATCTCCACCCTCCAGTTGAGTTGATAAACTTGTTCTAATAGCGATAAAAATTGGATAATTCAAGGAGAGAAGCCCCAAATTTTCACGTGATAAACCCCTCTTCATTTTGGCTAGTTCATGCTAGCCTGAGGGAGGATTCCCCAAGGTGATTTTCAAGTGTCCTAAGTATTATTTTCCTCATTTAATGAAAAAACAAATGTTGTTATGTTTTTTATGACATGTTAAAATTGTCCAAAATGATTGAGAAAGATAATTTGTTTGCTTGGTCGGATATTGCAGCAACTAGCATAGTTTCTATTTCACATTCCTCTCTCTTGTTCTTAGTCTAGTGAATCTTATTTGAGCAAAGTGATCATTCTACCAGTTTGGACTTGCCAATTGTGGTGCAACCAACCCTCTTGCAAGACTATCAATAAAAAATCATGTGTTTGTGCTCTAACTTTGTTTCTTGATGGTACTTTGTTAATTTTGCAATCTAATTTGTCATTCTACTTAACTATTCATTTTGATTTCATTGACCTTTTGAATATTTTTTTGTTCTACTTTATTTCTATATTAATTTTTATAACCCGGCAAGATCCCTAAAAGAGAAGAAATTATCTTTCCCAATCGTTTGGATAGTTTTAACATGATGTTCAAAACATAACAACAACTATTTTTTGTCATTAAATGAAGAAAATCATACTTACGACAACGGAAAATCACCTTAAGGACTCCCCCATGAGGATAGCATGCACTATCCCAAATGGGAAGGGGACTATCCCATGACAATTTGGGGCTTTTCGCCTTGAATTAGCCAAGTTTTTAATGTTGTTATAACATGTTTATCAACTCAATTGGAGGGTGGAAATTTATGGTAACACTAAGGAAAATATTCATACCAATAACAGTCAATGACTAGAAAAGGCTAGCGCCATCTCCATACAAGGCCATTTCCATCCATTAATCTCCGGCTAAATTATATGTAGCTCATCCTAAAAGCCATAAAAAAAAAAAAAAAAATAGAAAAGATAAGGAAGCAATGTTACTTATCTAGATAAAAGAACAATATACAGACATGAAGAAATCTATGGAGAATATTAAAGAATTAAAGAGATTACTCGATGCCATTAGAATTGAAAGAGATAACTCTTCACACGAAGAGATGGTCAAGATTTATGATGAGGCACATAAAGTACTTTCTTCCAGAAGAGGATATAGACATAAGGAGGTAGATAAAGGAGAAGAAAGCACATAAGAAGTAGAAGAGGAATGTGTAGGACAAGAAGCACAAGAAGAAGCTCAAACATATCTGCTTTCATTCTGAAGTACCAAAATTTACATTAAATTTTGGTTTTGTCGTTATGAGACTACCCCTTATGAAATAGATTGCATGATTGATTTTGGTTTCCAATTGAACTTGTTAAGAAGGAATGCTATTCCTTCATATTATTGGCATCAAACTTTCTCTACAGGAAGGGGCATAGATGGATCAAAAGTAGAGATATTTGGAGAAACCAAGAAGTTTCCCCTCTAGATAAACTAGAAAATTTGTAAGTTATCTTTTGCTGTTTTGGATACCATTAAAGATGATTGTATATGAGTAGAGTTTCTTAAATGAGTTTCTCCTATCATAATTAACTCCAGAAAAAAAGAAGATTTTTGTACATATTAAAGAGAAGAAAAAAAAAGTCTCCTTCTTTCATGAAGAGAGATGTAAGAGAGGAGAAAAAGAAGCTCGGAGAAAGGTGGAGCCTATATATAAAAATATCTATGCAAATGAACTGAATAAAATGAAGATAAGCATATTGTGTACCCATAATCATGGTGATTCAATGCTTACCCCCATAAAAAGAGAAATTGGTAAAGTATTGTACATCTGAGTCTCCCAATGCTTTCTATCATAAGGAGAAATAATTTTTTTCTCTTCCGTATAACCCTTTGGTGCGAGTTACTCCACATAAGGCATTGGAACTACCCTTCAAGTCACACGGAGCTCTTAGATGTCAAGAAGGTAATCAATAACTTTAAACTTTATTTAAATCATTTGATATTCTTTCTTCGAATCGACTTCAAGATCCTACTGGGTATGCTTAAGTTCGAAAAGGTTTTAAATGAAATCCACACTCGAGTTCAAAAGTGGGTTGTTTTGGAACAAAAACTTTGTTTTTGACATTGATTATAAAATTGGTTATCTTAATTGTTTGCTTGACATGCTTATAGGGAATTTTGTTGCACGCCTTTGTATGTTAACCATAATAAAAACTAATAAAAGAAAAAAATAAGTTGGTTTCAGTGGACAAGGTTTAACAAGTCTAGTCACCAGTGAAAATGGATATATATATATATATATATATATATATATATATATATATATGAATGAAACTTTGATATATTATATCATATTCTCTAAGAATTGAAATTCTTGAGAAATGGGAAAATAAGGCCTTCTTCACTTCAACAAAGTTGCAGAACAAATTAAGATCACCAGAGAAAATGGATATGTGTGTGTGTGTGTGTGTGAATAAAACTTTGATATATTATATCCTATTCTCCTTTAAGAATTGAAATTATCGAGAAATGGGAAAATAAGGCCTTCTTCACCTCAACAAAGCTGCAGAACAAATTAACATAGTATGACACAATATCTAGATAGAATATGATGATAATGTTTGTTATTGCGACATTGGCTCAATAACAATGACATGTGAATCTTATTCCTTGGTTCTCCAATTGGTCAGCGAAAAATCATTTTTCTTTATATGTGAAGATACTATAAATCTTGTAAGATTGAATTGGGCAGGTCAAGCAAAAATATTCATGGAAACATTTTGTCCTAGAAATGATTGGGTACAACAAAGAAGTAACTTTACTCTGCACCTCCAAGTCCACATGATCGTGGCCCCGAGAAATAATTTGTGGTTAATTTTAAATTATGGTCTAATGGATTTCATCTCAATACTATATGTCTTCCAAAAAAGAACAAGATATCAAAATATTTTAAAATATCAAGAAGGGGGATACTTGGGAATCTCTAAAGATGAGAAAGAGCTTAACTTGAAAGTTTATGCCAATTATGATGAATCACTTTGTTTCAATTTGTTTCCACTAATGCTCATATTCTAATTCGATGTTTAGAAGTGATTTACTTAGTACATGTACCTTTTCCTAGAGAATCTCATTGAACGTAGTAGTCAATTATCAGATAAAGAAATGCATAATCTTGAGAATTGCATGGAACCATACTTTCAAAATCATTTTGGCCCTTTTGGGCCATCCATATCAATTTTTTTGACAAATACAATTTGTACATTATAGTAAGGAGATTTCAAACTTAGTAACATATTTGTGTATTTTTGTGTAGTGGGCCACGCTTTGCAAGTAGATCCACTTTTTATGAATATCTCATAAGTTTGTCGATTTTGGTCCCCCCATATGTCGAAATACCAATGAAGGGATGAGATAAAATGTGATTTTCCCCGCATGTCCCAAATATTTAATTAGTGGGTTTTCTTTATGACTTATAGTTGTTAGTCTTTGGTAAGGATATTCCAATCTCCTTATCATAGATTCCAATCTTTATAGGATATTTGTGTCTTTTCTCATAGGGGGTCACACCTTACAAGTATCTCTTCTTTGTATGAATATATCATAAGTTTTTTGGTTTAGGTCCCCATATGTCGAATGACCAATGAAAGGATGAGATAACATGTGGTTGTCCCCAGATGCCTCGTATATTTAATTAGTGGGTTTTCTTTATGACTTATAGTTTTTAGTCTTTATGATTGCATACTGGGAAACCAATGTTTTTAATGAACCCCTTACTCTTAATCCGAGCATTGGGTCATAGAGTCTAAGGAATCGATGTATGCTCTTTCATCATGTGTACCAAGTGATCTTTGGGATAAAAAATTTCACTCATAGTTTGAAGATAGTTTCAAGAGTGTAGGAGATAACTATGTTTGTTCTCCCATCACACCTAGCAAGTGATATTTGGGATAAAAATTAGTTCTCTCCAAGTATGTAAATATTCTATAACTCTAAACCAGTCTACAAGGCTGGCTGGCGTATAAAGAAATGAAGCTGAAATTTACAAAGTGGTAAGATCATGGAAATATTTGTAGGCTCAAAATTACTTAACAAAAAATTTCATGAACTAGAGATAAGTTAACATAAGATGAAGATAGAAATCAAAACTTCACTTCATAATAGTAGATGATATTACAAAGTGTTTCTCTCTGATACCAAGGGGACAAAGGACCTTTCCACTTTGCAAATTACAACTTCATTGCTTTATAAAATAGACTTGTAGATTGACGCAGAGTTATAAACTTGCAGAGAACCACTTTTGATCCAAGTATTTCTTGTTGGGCACAATGGGAAAGCATTCACAAATTCCTCGTAATCTTAGACTCTGTCACTCACTTTATTGAGGGCAAGGAGTTCATTATAAATATCGGTTTCTCAGTATTCGGTTATGAAAGGATGACAACTATAATTCATAAAAAAACCCACTAATTAAAGATTTGGGGCATGTGGGGGAAACCACATGTTATCTCATCCCTTCATCGACGTTTCAACATATGGGGACCTGAACCAAATAACTTATTATATACTCGTACAAAGTGGAGCTACTTTTAAATCTTGGCCCACTATGCAAAAAGACAAATACCTTACTGACATTGAAATCTCCTTACTATAATGTACAAATTTTATCTTTTTGACAACTTTGATATGGAGGGCAAACATGCTTTCTCAATTATGGCTCCAAGTGATTCTCAAGATTATGCATTTCTTCATCATACGATTCATTGATACTTTCAGTGATATTCTCTATGACAAGGTACAAGCAACAAGTAAAGCACTTCTAGAAATCGTATCCAAAAAATAGTGGACATGGATTACACACAAATATCCATCATATTTGGAATACACTTGCAGGTTTAGCTCATGTTCATCTTTAGATATTCCCATGTATCGTCCTTCTTTATATTTTACAATATTTTACAATATTTTTATATATTATTCTTTTTGGATGACATATAGTGTTGAGATGACATCAACTAGACCATAATTTAGACTTAAATCACATCTTATTTATTGTGACCAAAATCATATCAGCTTGGATTTGTATAGTAAAGTTACTTCTTCATTGTACCTAGGAAAAAACTTGTGCATGAATATTTCCATCCAACTTGTCCAACTTTGTCTTACAATATATATAGGATCTGCATAGATAATGAGGCAAGTATTTTCTCTCACCAATTGGAGAATCAAGGAATAGTATTCCCATGTAATTGGTCTTGAGTAAATGTCATAGTAGAAATCATTGTCATCATAGTCAATCTAGATATCATGTTGTCCTCTCTTGATTTTTTCTACATCTTTGTAGATGCTAAAGAATGCCTTCTCTTCCCATCTCTCAAGAATTTCAATTCTAAGAAGAGAATATTTGAGAGAAAATATCAAAATTTTATCCATATATCTATCTACCCTTTCTCGGTGATTAGGATATCCCTTGTCTACCAAAACCAACTTCCTATTTGATTTTCTTAGTTAGGCGTTTGGTTAACATACAAAGTTATGCAATAGACTCCCTTATCAACATGTCGTTGAGCCAAACAATTAATATAACCAAGTTTATACTCAATGAAAAATCAAAGTTTTAGATCCAAATAACCCACTTTTGGACTATAGTATGGTTATATCTTAACACCTTTTCATACTTGAGCATACCTAGGTAGGATCTTCAAGTTTTTTTCAAGAAATAATATAGAAGGATTTAAATAAAGTTTGAAGTGTTGGATTATCTTCCTGATAACTAACATCTCCTTGTGACTTGAAGGTTAGTTCATCTCTACTCCTCTAAAAGAACCTAAATAAAACTTTCAAACCTCTTATTTTTTGTTTAATTTTCAAGAAAAATTCCACCCCAAGCTTTGTTAGATGCATTGATTTTTATGATATAAGAACCTTGTTTTGTATGAAGAGAGAGAGGGGAGGGTTTTTTCTTTTATCCTCTTGACTACTTTAGTCATGGTTGTATTCCATGGTGGAGGAGACTTCTTTAGGTTGTGTTGTAGGATGAAGACGTTCTCTACTTGACCTTTAAAAAAAGGGATGAAAATAATTCAATCTTCCTAAAAAAACATTGCAATTGGGTTTTATAAGAAATGATATTAGCAAATTTGTCTAATATTTTTAAAATATGATTATGGATGACCACTTTTCTATCTCGGTTTTCCCAATCTACATTTTTTTTATAATTCAAGCTTCCTAAAAAAACATTGCAATTGGGTTTTATAAGAAATTATATTAGGTAATTTCTCAAATATTTTTAAAATATGATTATGGATGACCACTTTTCTATCTCGGTTTTCCCAATCTCCATTTTTTTTATGTAGAATAAACTAGTCCATGTTGGTAGACTAATTCGTAACAATGTTGGAGATGTTTGAGAGGCTCTTGAATATTTCTCGAGCAGACCACGATGTCATCAATGTAAATAATAAGCCAATTCCAGACTTGTGTCCACAACATTTCAGTGAGGCATTACACATTCAACGAATTGTTATACACTATGTGTTAATCTTTCATTGTATAGGCAATTAATTGGGAGTTTGTTTTATTAGACTCATACTCACATTGACATTTATTTACAGTTAAACTTGTCTCTTAGTTCTCTCAATATCCTCACGATTTAATTTACAATGAAACTTGTCTCTTAGTTGTCTCTCAATATCCTCACGAGTGTCAATACAAGGAAATGAGGTATATTCTAAGGTACATCAGGGATATTACAAATCCTCTATATTCTATGGTACATCAAGGATACTACAAATTTTGGCATTTTGTACACTTTAGACACTTCTCAACTTGTTTGATTTTGAGATTGTGCTAGTTTAGTTGATGATTGAAATTCTACCTATGATTTTTTCTATTGCCTTGGTTTTGGTCTTAATCCTTCTTCTTATAAGAAGAAATAAACAATTGCATTATTATCTGTAAAAGTTGAGTATCATGTTGTACTTAAGTAAACAATTTCTTTGGCTTCAATGGTTTATGAAAGAATTTGGCATTCAATAATATCGTTTCATTACTCTTTGGTGTGGTAATTAGAGACCCATACATATTTCTCACAACCTAGAGAGTATCAATGGACAAAATATATTGAGATTCGCATTCACTTTATTTGGCAGATCATATAGGATGGTATTCTTAACTTGGAGTATTTTATCATCGAAGAGAAAGTGGTAGACATATTCACTAAACCATTGACATCACTTTGTTTTTCAAGTTGTGATTGATCCTTGGGGTGAAGGAATTTCCTAAGTTTCTTTTATGTTGGTTTTCTCTCTTTTGGGGAGTGATCTCCTTTCTTGTGGGTTTTCTCATTTTCTTTACTTATGAAAGCCTATTTTATACTTGGGTACCTTATTAAGGTTAGTTGTCTAGATCTATTTTTGTCTTTTGTTTTTTCTCTAAGTTGCACTTAGGAGGGTGTGTGAGTGTGAACATAATACACCTAGTTAATGGTTGTTTTATGGCTCATATTAACTAACCCTCACTTATTTATACAAAGAGTCTGTGTTTGTACATTGTAAGTTTTAAATTAGTTCGTTAGTTGTTCATGTTTTTTCTCTCATGCAAGGTTGTATTCATATTGTAGCCATTTCTTTCTATTGTGGAGTTGTTTGAAAAAATTTAAAAAAATCGTGCCTCTAGATAACATGGAAAAAGATTACACATTGTGGCTGGATGGAGACATTGGCAAGTTAAATGCGGCCTTTCATGTTTTTCTTGTTTTCCTTTCACTCGTCAATGAAAACTTGCGCAACATAAATGTGTAAGATGATTTAGTGATAATGCCTTTGCAAACTTGTTATTGAAAAAAGTCTGGAAACACATTTAATATATATAGCTCTGAAATTTCGTATAAAGCAATTGCTAGATATTGCTTGCATACAAATATACTTTTAAATGATTATTTCAAAGCTATGTGAAAGTTTCAAAACATATCTTTGTTTTCTTGCAAAGGATTCATTTTCTCTCTCTTGGCAATCTAAATACAACTTCATTAAACTTGACATCTTTTTACAAAATCCTTAGATAACTTGAATTTCTTTGCATTGTCGCTCTAAACATGTTTATTCATGTTCCAAACAAAAATCTCTAGAGTCCATAGACATTCTTATTCTTCATTATATCCAAACATTCTCGTTGATTTTTGCACAGCTATATCAAAGCTCAGGCCATATTTAGAGCAATGGGGTAGCTTCCATAAAAATCTGTCAACTTTTAACTGTTTTAAAATTTGATAACTTTTGACTTTCTTAACCACTTATTTCACGATAAATTCATTTGTAATGTGTATATATTCATTTATAGCATGCATAGAAATTCAATAACAATATCAAAATCAGTTTAAACAAGTCAGGTTTCATGTATAAAATGTTATATTTCTCTCAAAGCTTTTATATTTCTCTCAAAGCCTGTGCTTTTCTATTCTTCTACTTGTGCATTGATATTCTCTGGAAGGAAAAGGCTAATCAAATTAATCAAATTAAAAAAAAAAATTAACAATTTCAAACCAAATAAATAAATTGAACAGTATATGAGAATTGTGTGCATTTTGGAAATACTGCGTCACATACAAACTGGTTTCTTTTTTAAGTTGGTAAGAAATTCCATTAAGACAATTATGTCCAGTAATAAAATTTGGGCCTCATTGATATGCTATTACTCCTCTCATCATATTTGTTCAATTCCTGGAATAGCTGATGTTTCAGCTATACAGTCCAGCCTAGTCAATAAATTTCTAGACCTCCAGTAATAGGCTGTGGAAACACAATAACTAAAACCCGGGAAGAGAAAATTTACTCAGAATGTATTGCTGATCAAAAAATAAGGAATATACAGTTGACACTAAAATGAATTACACTTTTTTTTCCTAATTTTTTCAAGAGATCATTAAGGACTGTTTTCCTGTAGAGGATGGGGCAAAAGTTTAGGTTAAGTTCTTGAACAATTTTATTATGCATACATAGAAGGAGGTGGAGGAGGCAAGTGATGGAGCAACTTCGTCATTGCCACTTGTAGCATTTGGAGCTCCATTAGCTATTGACCAAGCTTTGGCAGAGGAGACACCACATTCATCCCGAGGATATGGCTCATCTTCATCTTCTCACCAGGCATATTTAAACGGATCAATTTGAGCGCAGCACAAGAGGGGGTGGGGGAAATAATAAAAAGTACTACATTACATTTTATCTAGCACAAGATGGAGCCTATCATTATGAATAAGCACAAGAGGGGGTGGGGGAAATAATAAAACGTATTACATTACATTACATTTTATCTAGCACAAGATGGAGCCTATCATTATGAATAGTGTTTCTGTAGTTGTTGTAGGCTTCATCCCTCTCCAATAATTTACGTAAAATATTTGACATAGAAGCTGGACACAATATCAAATTATGGAGAGATTCAATACGAAAAACCCAATCCACTTTCCTATCAAATTATGGAGAGATTGAATACGAAAAACCCAATCCACTTTCCTATCAAATTATGGAGAGATTGAATACGAAAAACCCAATCCACTTTCCTTCCCTCTGACAGGAAACAATTCTTTAACATACACAAGCTTATTGAAGTCGCCCAAGTCACATTTGGAAAATCATTATGTTAATAGGTTAATAGGAAATGAGATGATTCCGAAATTTACGGATAGATGCCAAAGAAGGCGATCAACCTTGTTGAATTTCAAAAGCTGATAAAGATCCACTTACAAAAACATAGCTGTGCGCTCCCTCAAGCTACTACCGAAATAAACAGCTTGAGGGATACATATGTTGTTTGCATGTTTTTAATAAGGTTGCCGGAGATACTGGGGTTTCTTTTCCTCCTTTGAAATCCTTTATCGTGGACTTTATGAATAGCTGTGCTCTATTTTTCCTATCACGTCAGATTATCGACTGCGTAATTTCTCCTCCGAAGCTGCAACAAATTGCCCACCCTCGTCCATGAAGATCATCGATCCGTACATGTAGTTTCGATGAAACCATTCAGATATGCAGTCTTCGTGTGGAAACGAATGTAAAAGACTTTTTAGTTCACAGAATTGCTTGTCACTCTCGGACATTTCATTAATTTCTTGGTGAAGACGTTTCACAGAATTGCTTGTCACTCTCGCACATTTCATCAATTTCTTGGTGAAGATGTTTCATGCATTGGTAAGTTTAGCAAAGACATCTTCTTCATTTTCCTCACCTTTTTACGAGGGCGTTCATTTTCCTCACGAAGGAGTTGTATAACTATTCTAAGAAATGTTTTTTGCTTCATTTTCCTCACCTGTTTATGAGGGCGTTCATTTTCCTGACGAAGGAGTTGTATAACTATTCGTTGTATAACTATTCTAAGAAATGTTTTTTTCTCTGAAATCTGGTTATAATTTGCACGAAATCATTATACTATTTTTTTTTGGTTAAAATCTATTTCTTAACTAGTTGAAAAACTTTTGAAATACTCTGATTATAAATAAAAAAAAAAAAAAAAATCCATCAAACTATTTTGTATAGAATATATCATTGCATTTTATATAGAAAATATCCCATTTTATATAGAATATATCATTACATATTGTATAGAAAATATACCGAGCTTATCATAATTGTAGATTTCAATCATGGAAAAGACTTATCCATAAAGATAACTATAGACTTTGTAATTGGGACGAGCTTATCATAATTGTAGATTTCAGTCATGGAAAAGACTTATCCATAAAGATAACTCCCGACTTTGTAGTTGGGACCTCCCACAACCTAATTTTTTCTATAATTTTTTCTTCAAACATTAGTTTTTTCACGTAAAAACAAAAACAAAAATAAAATTGAAAATAAATTATTCTTCATCATCATTTTTCCTTTAATTTATTTATATTATGGTGTTTAATAAATAAATAAATAAAATACAAATAAAAAAACAATTTTCTCTTTAATTTATATTATGATATTTAAATATATAATAAATAAACAAATAAAATACAAATACAACAATAAGAGGTTAGAGATAGAGATATAGCTAGGGCTAGATAAAAGATTTATGAATGAGGTATGAGGTCAAGGTTGTAGGGATGAGGGGAGAGTTTAAGAAGTATGGAGGATGAGTTCGTTCAAGTATGAGGTTCCCAAGGATCAAGGTGAAGGATCAAGGGTAGTGTGTGTATCGATTCACGTCGGGTCATTGGTAACACGTCATGTTGGGGAGGGTTGTAAGGGTAATTGGTGCACCTCATTCAAACGCACTCTCTGGTCTGAATTGAGGTATGTAATGAATGTATATAGACTTCATGTAGAATGAACTGAACATTTGTCTTTTATGGATGGAACTGGATTGATTGAATTGACTGGATTGAGCAAAATGAGTATGCTTGGAACTCCTTCCTATCCATTAGTAAACATCTCTTTTGTGTGGGATCCTTCCCTCTCATCTGGTCAGTGGGAAACATGCCATGCATATATCGGTGGTTCATTTAATTGGCGCACCACCTAAGACTGGGGACTCCATTATCCGTCTTCTTTCTCCACTCTGATACAACCAACAACATTAACCAACAACATCAACATCATATTCCAATGTCTATTGGTGACCTCACTCATAAGCCCATAAGGTTGCAAATATCGGTAAGAGGTGAGGTCAAAGATAGCCTCTCCCTTTAAAGAACACCCGTGGCCCCAACCTTGTTCACTGGGATCTCAGAAGGTGCCCGCAGTTCCCTGTCGTAGTGGAGGTTGTGGCTAGAGATGGTGGAAAACTTGTAGAACTATCTTGAGTAATCGAGTTTCTATTACAGAGAATGTTCAAGAAAGAAGAGAAAGAGAAGAAATAATTCCAAAGTCTTTGCATCAATTGACGATAGAAGAAATAATTCCAATGTATTTGCATCAATTGACGACCATTAGCGATTTTTTTTTAGGGAATTTGAATGGTACCATGCTTTCAATTTTTCCCTCTTAGTACAATTTAGTTTCTCGAAAAATTATGGATGGCTTTTGCAACAAGTGGAAAACCATAATTTCCAAATAGTCTAAAAATTGTAAACAAGTTTAAATATATGATAATTTTACACTATAATGACATTAGATTGATTTTTAATTTTAATTATTTATTGTGCACCAGTGGCTAGAGGTGGTCAATGTTAGTTATAACTATAGCCTCAAAAGTAAGTGACTGTACACTACCAGTTGCTCTAGCTAGCTGTATCATTCGTTAGGATTTCTTCTTTTGTTTCTTGATTCAGTTGTAATGTTTCTCACCTATAAGGTTCATCCTTTAATCTAATATGAATGCGCTCTACACATTCTTGTTCCCAATATGTCTTCTATGTATTATCTTCTCTACTTCTTATTTTGTCATGGTATCAGAGCATAGGATGTAAGCCTCTTCACAATGCCTAGAGAGTAGCCCAATTTGAAGAGGAAGAGTGTAGAGAATACATTGTCTCGCAGACGAGAGCATAGGTCAATGTTAGTTATAACTGTAACCTCAACAGTAAGTGATTATACACTACCAGTTGTTCTGGCTAGCTATATCAGTCGTTAGGATTTCTTGTTTTGTTTATTGATTCAGTTGTAATGCTTCTCACCTATAAGGTTCATCCTTTAATCTAATATGAATGCGCTCTACACATTGTTATTCCCAATTTGTCTTCTCCTTATTATCTTCCCTACTTATTATTTTTTCATGGTATCAAAGCATAGGATGTAAGCCTCTTCACAAAGCCTGGAGAGTAGACCGATACCAAGAGGAAGAGTGCAGAGAATACGTTGTCTCGCAGACGAGAGAACCAGAGGTAAGACACTTCACAGAACTTGGAGAGTAGTTCGCTCAAAAGATCATTGGAGACAACACAGTGTGAGGAAGCATCCCTACAGAAGGATGAAGAGTTTAGAGATTCATGGAATCCCTTCTTCAGGAGGAAGTTGCAGAAGCACCAAAGGAGAAGCTACAACAGTTGTAAGATCAGCCGTGGAAACTGATCTGAGGCATTAAATCAAGCCAGGGATGATTTTAAGGATGGAAATTTATTTTAAAATGTAGAAACTTTGGCGAATCTTACTAATCCTTCATATGCTAACTATAAATGATTGGCGATATTTTTGTAAAAATATTCAAATTTCTAAGGATTTTATATAGTTTTTATAAAATTTTGGCGATTTTTAAGGTAAAATAATTTTATCCTATAGAATCTGGGCTAATCATTTTTAAAATAACGAATCTCATTTTTGGAAAAACCATGGAAAATTAGCCCATGAGCGAAATTTAGCCCCTAAAATCATCCTTGAATCAAGCTAACAAAGGATGAGGGGTGCGCAGAAGAAGATAATGGTTTTCAACCATTAGATCTGGGTGAGAGAAAGAATAGTCGTCATATCAAGAAAAGGTGCACAGGGTTTAACCACCGAAATTCTTCAGACTTCACATATTCGGTGATTTCGTGCAAAGGTTGCAAAAGAGTCGAAATATTCTGAAGTCCTGAAGCCCGAAACAAATCCTATCCATCTATCCAAGCAGGGGACACGTGTCAAAGGATCCTCATATTCGGTGATATGGTGCCTACAAGGATAGCTGGTATTATGCATTAAAGAGGTGTGAAACAAATATTCACCGTCGGGTTGGAGGACACATGGTGTTCGAGCAGCACTTCATTGGTTCACTATTGGGATAGAATAGTAGAAGAAGGTTATCAAAGTCCTGAAAGAGTGAAGTAGATCTGGACCATTGGAGCCAGAATGGACACGTGTCACTTCGATCCCACACTTCGACACTTGAGCACATTTAAGGCTTAAGGAGTGTGAGGCAGTCGAAATCGTCGAAGGTTCAGTTTCCCGAAGTTAATCTTAGCCATTGGTTTCAATCGACACACGACGTCATTCCAAAAGTTTGGAAGATCAACACTCCAGAAGAACAAAGGTTTGTTCAGTCAATAACTCTCGAATCCTCGAAGCTTCAAAGAGCCATAGTCAATCCAGAGTTTTGATCGAAGTTCATCGGAACTGTCCACTGCAAAAGGACACGTGGAGGCTGATCTTGCACTTTGAAGATTTGACACTCTAGATGATCTGAAAATAGAAGGATGACTTTTTATGCTATGCAAACACCCTCTACTTCATTTAAAATAAAATTTACAGGACCTTGCTCCATGTGTTAAAATATGCAAGATAGATTATGTGACAAGTTTATGCTTCTTCTTTTAAATGTTTATGTGTGAGGTCTTTGGAAGATTAAATATGTTGTTTTCATAAATACAACAACAAAAATAACTTGCAGCAAATAATAACCAGCAAACACTCACAACAAGAACAACATGATAAAGGATTTCACCACTATCTGGGCTACATCTCCTTGAGCCTCCATCAATGGACTTGGCTCTCTGGGATTAATTTGTCAAAAATTATTTTACAAGCTTCTTCTCAACTCCAATGGAAATTCCGACTATAAAATTGGGTTCAGAATACATAAAAACCCCAAAAATGACTAATAGAGCTCTGAAAACGGATCATGGCTCATCCGAGCATGACCTCTTCTACATGTGGCCTTAAGCTTCCCTGAGCTTCTCTTTGGCAAAAACAACTGTAAAAGTACTCAAATGGATCTGAAACCTATCCCAAAGTGTTCATAGCATAATAATTAGTCAAAAATGATTATTCAATCACAGAAAACAAACATAGGCTCATCTGATCATGACCTCAAACAATGAGGGCTTCAAGCTCCCTAGAGCTTCCTGAAACTTCAATGGTTAAAAATCAGCAAAATAAGTCTTCAAATACCTGTAAAAACAGTGCCAATGGATTCAGAACATCCAAAAACCCCTAGCTAGGCTTTTATGGCACCTCATTCGGCCAAAAAATGAAGAAGATAGGCCTCCTGCCATTCTCGTTCTTCAAGCTTGCTATCTCTGGTTCTCCAAAACGCACCTATGGGCGTCTACCAAGAACACGCTCAAAAACACATGCTAAAACCTAGCACCGAGCGTAAACGCATAACTATGCAAACTATAGGATTATTATGGGCGCACCAACCCCTAACTGCCAAGACCGTGGGCATGTGGTCACCATATGACCTCACGCTAGCGCAAAAGAGGGCTCTGTTTCCAAGCGAATAGAACAATGACAAGTGGAAAAAAACACTGTTTGACATACCAAACTTAACTCCCGCGCGCTCAGTGTGTGGTCACATGCGAAACCAGGGGCTAGGGCTCCATTTGAAATACAAACTCCCACGCGCACCCTCCGTGTGGTAAGTGGTCGCATGGCATAATACAAAAGACCGTGGGCTGGGGCTAAGCCCCATCCCGACCCCCGCCAACATACACAATAGTTTAAACTTAAATTAAATGCGATTTGTTATATGAAGTAACAACATGTGGGTGCATTGGCAGGGTAAATCTTGCCAAGACTTTGGACTATGGGGGAGGTCTGGGGTTCGATCCCCACGGACTCCATATTATTTTAAACAACCAACCAATTACAACGGTGCCACGTGGCAGCCCATGACTGGGCCACGTCGAACCAAACCATTTGTCCAATAAATTCCACATGTCGCAATGTCATTCGCTCTTAGCTACCAATCCAAAACTTCCACATCATCATATGCCACTTCAGTGTATGAACGTATGGCCTCTGCCACGTCAGTGTATGACCTTTGCCACGTCAGCATCCATACGAACTGTATGGACTACACAGTCAGCATATTTTTTTTTTCCTGTTTGGTGATTCGAACAGATCGTGATATCTCTCTCATCCGACATCCGTTTGAACCCAAATGAGTTGCGTTGGGTTCATGACGACGAGGGCTATGCACTTGTTCGTTTTGAGAAAAATCTGAGAACTTTGATTTTTGAGCTAAATTTTGACCCCTGGTCCAGATTTTGATCACTAGAGTTCAACATGTATTAGAAGATAGAAACTCCCAAACGTCGATGTTCCAAAGTAAATCATAGTCATCCAAGCAAGAGGAAATGTGGAGTTATATCCCACACTCCACGAGTTCGCTAATTCAACACTTCAAAGGATTGTTAGTATTATGTATTAAAAAGGCATGAAGCCTGAACTCCCGAAGTAATTCTGAGTCGTAGATATCGATGGGTAATTAAGACCATTGATCTCTATTAAGAACCAAAGACTGAATACAGAAAGCACCACAACAAATATAGAAGAACAATATAGAAAAACACCACTTTATTATATCAAACCCTTGAGGTAGGGCAACACCATACAATGGATCCTATTATGGAAGGGATCATCTCCTGTTCACTTGCCTCTTCGAGGGGGCATCCTCCTATTGAGCTACCACTTCAAATACAATACTTCTCTTCATATTTCATTACATTGCTTGAAACCCTTTATATAGTGCTACCATCACCTAAAAACATTCTAGAGGAGGAATCTTCCAGAAGTAGAACCTTCTAAGAAGTTTTTTTACATTTATTATATCTAACTACAATAGTGGATCTTATTTAATAATATAGTGGACCTAGTCGACCTTACATTGAATGACCTCCACTATTATCACTATGGGCCCTCTGGGCCCCCCCACTACCTCTCTAACTACCTTACATTATATCCCCCTTATGAAAGCGTTGTCCTCAACGCTTGATGTACAACCATATACCAGGGTCCCATGGATAATTGTCGACCATAATGCTGAAGAAGACTGGAGAACCAAGGTCCCATGTAGAAAGGAAATCCACCATGTTGATGTAGTCCAACCACCATTGTAAGCGAGAGTCCCATGTCCAAGTGTTCATGTGAACTCCCCGTGGAAGATTTTGTAACCCAATAACCAACTCAAAATGATGCTCCAAATACTGACACCTTTCATGTGGATCTAAATCAGAATATCCATCCACATAGTGGAAAATGGTCGTAGCAGAATCTGGAATGAATAATACCACTGTAGAATATGTAGACTGAATGCTGGTAACTAGCTCCTGATGTGGGACTTTGATGTTCTCTACAGAAGGTGGGGTAGAGTCATCAAATAAAATATGAAAGTGGTTGTCATCCCAAAAATGACAACTATACATATACCAATCATCACAATCTGCTTCAAAATCGTACCAAGCATATATTTCTTGATTATATTCATCCTTGAGGCCCTCCATAAGAAATCTCTCCTACATGTTATTCAATGAATTTTTAATACTACGAAAACTATCATCGAGGCCATCTGTGAGACTATCTGTGAGGCGGTCTGTGAGGCCATGTGCAAATACATCCAATGTGTCAAACAATTGAGCTTTGAATGATTCAAGAATTTCTTTTAGGTTTTGAGAATAAATAACCATCTAAGCATCCTATGAACTCACCCAATAAGTTACGACAGAAAATCGCGGCTTTTCCGGAAAAACCTTAAAAAACTGCTGAAGTTAAAATGCTCATAACTTTATTTCCCAGACTCCGTTTCGACTGATTTTTTTTTTTGAAATTGGGTGAAATTGTGAGAGGAACTCATATTTGTAATTTATTTGGGCAAATTCGGCCTCCAAATGTTACATAAATAAAAACAAATAGCGCCGTCGTCCACAGAAAAACCCTGAAAATTGCAGATTTTAAAACCTCAATATCTTGACCTTCCGGACTCCGTTTTGGATGATTTGTTTTTTTAAATTGGGTGTTTTTCTGAGAGGAACTCATATATACAACCCTTTTCTGCAAATTTTGCATATAAATATACTAAAAATGTCTGGAATGTCGCGGCCCTCTTTTTTCTTCTCCGAAAAAAAAAATCTACAAAAATAAAAAATATTTGCCCACAACTCTGGCCAAGGAAAGTGCTCTGATACCACTTGTTAAGAACCAAAGACTGAATACAGAAAGTACCACAACAAATATAGAATAACAATATAGAAAAACACTACTTTATTATATCAAACCGTTGAAGTATTGCAACACCATACAATGGATCCTATTATGGAAGGGATCCTCTCCTGTTCACTTGCCTCTTTGAGGGGGTATCCTCCTATTGAGCTACCACTCCAAATATAATACTTCTCTTCATGTTTCATTACATTGCTTGAACCCCTTTATATAGTGCTACCATAACCTAAGAACATTCTAGAGGAGGAATCTCACATTTATTACATCCAACTACAATAGTGGGTCTTTATTAATATAGTGGACCTAGTCCACCTTATATTGAATGACCACATTCCCATATATTAATTAACTTCCACTAATAACACATAACTACATTCCCATTGGGTACCTCCCTAGATTGGGTACCTCCCTAGGTACCCCATATTACCTCCCTAGGTATACTACATTCCATCCCCCTTCACATGTTTCGTCATCGAAACATGAGAAGAAACCATACAATATGACCGACTAAGCAATGTAGCCAACTGGTACCAAGTACGACTATCCATCCATCCTAGTGGAACTCGAACATGATGTCTATCTGCTACCTTTCCACCCTTATCTTTCTCTGCATCATGTCGGGGTTGCCCTGTCTTTATCTTTATCTTTCTTTTCTAGTGCCCTGCTGGTGCATAAATGTGTTCATGCACATGCCCTTGCCTTGATGACTTTTTCATCTCTATATGATGTGGATGGTGATATACAACAACTGTAGGAATTTGTTCTTTTTTCTTCAAATCTGCAACACTTTGTGCCTTTGAGTCAATGACCTCCTTAGCTTCCTGATTATGTCCTTCTTGTAGTTTTTCTTCATCTCCTTCTCTAGACTCTGCCTCTGATTCAACTTCAGACTGGGCAATAACTTCTTTGCTAGCCTCCATGGGTCCATATTTCTTACTAAGAGACACATCCTGCAATGTGATCCCTATTATGGAAGGGATCCTCTCCTGTTCACTTGCCTCTTCGAGGGGGCATCCTCCTATTGAGCTTCGGCTCCAAATACAATACTTCTCTTCATGTCCCATTACATTGCTTGAACCCCTTTATATAGTGCTACCATCACCTAAGAACATTCTAGAGGAAGAATCTTCCACAAGTAGAACCTTCTAAGAAGTTTTCTTACATTTATTATATCTAACTACCATAGTGGGTTTTATTTAATAATATAGTGGACCTAGTCCACCTTACATTGAATGACCTCCACTATTATCACTATGGGCCCTCTGGGCCCCCCCACTACCTTTCTAGCTACCTTATAATCTCTTCCATGTTCTAAGGCTTGATCTCTTCCATGTTCTAAGAGCCCGAAGTTCCCGAAGTAGTGCTTTTTGGGATTAGCACCTGGTTTTCATCCCCTAGTCATATGAGAAGATGAACTTCAATTTTTTTTGGCTCTCGAGTACACTCAGATAGCTTGATTATGCCATTAGAGGGGATACAATCGATAAACAATAGAGCTCAGAATTATGACTCTGTAGATCTCATGCTCGGATAGTCATATCCAGCTAGATCGAAGCTAAAAGAAGTGGTCAGCCCCATGTTTTTTGACTTGAAGTCATGCAAAGGATTTCCGAGACATGGTTTTATGCGCGAGAAATAGGTAAAGCATGAAAATCCCTAAAAAAAAATTATGTTCTATTTTTCAAGATGGCCACCTCTAACAATTTAGGACAAACATAAGGGTCGATTCTTATTGGAAACAACTATGAATTTTGGTCTCTCAGAATGAGATCCTTCTTACAAGTACATGAGTGCTAGGATCTAATGGATCTTGGCTACATGGAACCAGATCTAGCAACCCTTGCTTCCATGAACAATCAACATAGAACTTCTCAGGAAGCACATAGGAACAGATAGAATACGACAAAATTTTGGATTTAGAACTCAATGGATGAGTTGATTTTCTAAAAAAATGCAAACGTTGTTACTTCAAAACAAGCTTGGGACATTCTTAAATCATCTTACCAACGAAATGACAAGCTCAAAACAGTCAAGCTACAGACCTTCAGGACACATTTTGAGACTTTAAAAATGGCATATTTTGAAAATGTTGATCAATTTATGATCTGAGTCATGGGAATTGTAAACCAAATCAGGTTAACTGGTGAAGACATCCCTGATCAAAGGATTGTTGAGAAAGTCCTCAGAAATATTCTAATGTAGACCTCGACCCTTGGGCCAAGATCCACGCAGGATCGTTCTAAATCTTCCCCTAAGTCTGATTGACTCTTTGGTTTCCCCATAGAGAATACCCCACACACAAGGTGTATTCCACAACTGACCAACAAATTTGATCGAGGCTTTTCTTTTCCTTTCGGGATTTCAGATTTCATGATTTCATGAATCCTGTTGTTAAGCCCCTTGTCTCTTCAACCTTCAAAACCCAAAATGTCAACGAGGCTTGACTCCTTCAATACGCCGAACACACGCCTCTTGTTGCCACTTATTTTGGCTTTTCAGAACTTGAGTGATCGACCAACACTCATTCCTCTTCCCTTATAATTTTTTTATTTCCGAAATTTCCCCTTTTTGGTAAGATCAAACGCCTTTTGAGAATTTTCCTGAAGCTTGACCACTCCCTTGACTTTTGTTCAACGTATCCTCTAATTCATGCTTAGGAACCACCTTTCGACTTTTTCGTTTTCACGATTTCGGGAGTTGCATTGACAGACAACTTTGTCTCTTGACTCCCGGAACCCCGAAACCCGATTGGGCCCACGGCTATGGTCCTTCAAGGTTTTCGGGAATTTTTCCTTTCACTCTTCTGGATTTCGTGACTTGCGAGATCCACAGCAGAAGGTTCCTCACCTCCCAAAACTTTGATCTCCGAATTCCCGAAACCTCACCTCTAATGTGATCTATGGTTGAGATCCTCCACGATCCGATGACTCTGGATCTTTTGTTTTTTCATGAATCGGGAATTTGAAACTCTCGATTCCAAAGGTTGTTGCCTCTTCTACTTCTCGACACCTGATGTGTCGAAATGCCAAAATCCTGAAATTCACCCCAAGGCACGTCGCGTTTCATGACTTCGGAATTTTCAATGCTAAGCACCCCGCCTCCTTGTCATCAAGATTTTCGGTATGCCAAACCCCGATATGTTGAAATGTCGATGTTTCACACCAAAGGCACGCCAGGTTTCGTGACTTCAGGATTTTCAATACTAAGGTTTCGGTTCATTGTCATCAAGATTCTCAGTATATTGAACTCCGAAATACCGAAATTTTACACTTGATTATCCTTTTCACGAATCGGGAGTTTGAGTGACTAAGGGTTTTGACCTACACTCCTAAATTATGGGTCCCAAATTCCCTAAATGATTTGACTTCTTAGATAGACCACGATCAATGGTCCACGTTGATTCTTGATGTCAGGGTGGCGGATTCGTCCAAATCCTAACCACCTTGTAGCTCCTTTGGATCCTACAGTCCCCGCGATTTTGCGAGTTCTCCTCGGAGAATTCTGACCGCCTGATTCACTCCTCAATGAATTCTGTGAGACGAATCGATGTTCTCCCTCCTGAACTTGTCTTTTATGAGATGCTTTTGACTTTCGTCTCCCTTTGAAGTGGTTCAATTTCTACCTTCCTTTGAAGTGTTCAAAGGTGTTAACCCTCCTGACATTTCACTTGCAAGCTCAAGTCCCCAAAAAGAATTCTACTCGCACTCCTTGCAGCAATCTTTCAAATAACCTCTGGTTATTTGAGTCTTTGACTCTGTACACTCTTTGCAACAGAAGTCCTTCAACCTTCACCTTAGTTGATAACTTTTAAGGTTTCAACTAGCCTGCACACACCTTACACGGCTCTGTACTTCACCTGCACCTCTGCTGGTATGAGAACAATGGTATCTCTCCTTATCTTTCTGAGATAAAACTCAAACTCTTGTCAACGCACACCTTGCGGATGTTTCACCGCACTCCTTGCAGGAAATCTCAGGATGAGAAACAATTGAATCTCATTCTTCTCCTCTCTCGGACTTCATATACTTAACATGAAATCACACATTCAACACAACATTGAAACAAATGCATAAACAGAGAGAATAAAACAAATGTAAGCATACCATTCAACAAATCTAAATAGTGTGCATCATAACACCATGAAAATTGAGTCAAAGTTTCATATATTAACTCAAGTGCTTTTGTACATGGGTTCTTCTCTACAACTCTCTCTGCTATAGCTCTCAATGATGATAATGTTCTTTCTCTAATGATTCGAATAATACAAGGGTGAGGGTGTCTATATCCGTTTTCCCTCCTACTCTCTAAACTGTCTAATCTATGAATTCAAATCTACCTATTTTCATTAATTACATATAAATTCCTTTACATTCTACAGATGAGAGCAATCACTCAAGATCTATTTACAATATCCAAGATATAAATGCAAGTACGCTCCTCCTAGCTTATTACATTAATTCTTCAGTTTCAAAATTCAAAATGTTTTCATACAGAAAAACGTGCTCTTTTTCCATCTGTGTGTCCAGTTTCTCCTTTGTCTAGGCACGTATTTTGGCTTGTTACGATGCTCCTGCATCATCTTCCAAATAAATTCAAAATGGTTGCTACAGCCATCCTTGAATCCAAGGATCTGTCAATTTTTCCACAGATGAACTAATGGGTTCTCTGTTGACACATGAGACCAGACTACATCTCGAAGATGAGTCAATAGCCAACTCCTTCAAGACTCAATTCTCTTTTACCACAGGCATAGCCAGAGACAGAGGTCACCGAGGAATAGGGATACGTCCAAATAACAATCACTCAAGTGAAGGTCACATACATTAAAACCAGAATCATAATTTCCAGCCTCAAAGAGGTAGAGGGAGAAAATAAAATGACAAAGCAAGCATACAACGTTATTACTGCAAAAAGTATGGGCACTATGGATCTAAATTCCGGAAGAAGCAAGAAGATCAACACTCAGGAAGAGAAAATTTCTTAAATCATGAAGGAGGAGCCTCAAATGATATGTTTCTCTCATGCCAGAAGATTGAAGAACTACACAAAGATCTCTGGTTGTTGGACAGTGGATGCAACAATCACATGATAGGTAACAAAGATTTACTTTCATGTATTTTTTTTTCTATTTCATTTGATATTACACTTGGAAATGATTCTTTAGTTAAAGTTCAAGGAAAATGATCTATACCTATTCTCACTAAACAAAATGTAAATAAAGACATAAACAATGTCTATCACGTTCCAGGTCTGAAACATAATCTGTTAAGTGTAGGACAAGTAACTAAACATGGCTATAAGGTACTTTTTGAAGGACCATCATGTAGGATATATGACAAAACCCCAAACAAAAAATTGATTTATGAAATCCACATGACTAGGAACAAAATGTTCCCCCCTGACCCTTAGAACTCCAAATTTCATCAAATCTTATGCACAAAGTGCCTCCACCCCCAATGAAACTATGGTTTGGCATACAATATTTGGACATCTACCCTTTCTGAGTCTAAGTCTTGTACATAAGAAATCCATGGTCAAAGGTCTACTTATCTTCAAAGAGAAAAATCTCCCGTGTGAGTCTTGCATTCTTGGAAAACATAAGAGAACAAGCTTTCCACGGTCATCCACTCAAGCCAAACAACACTTAGATCTAGTTCACACTGACCTTTGTGGACCAATGCAAACAAATTCAATAGGTGGTAGCTTTTATTTCCTAACATTTGTTGATGACTTTAGGAGGAAAATGTGGATCTATTTTCTCAGACACAAGTCTGAAACCTTTGCAAAGTTCAAGGAGTTCAAGGATGACACTAAAAAACAGAGTGGGAAATGTGTGAAAATTCTTAGGTCAGATGGAGAAGGAGAATATTGTTCAACAAAATTTCCAAATTTATGCAAATCACAAGGCATAATCATGCAAACTATAGCTAGGTATACTCCACAACAAAATGGAGTGGATGAAAGGAAAAATCAAACTATAATGAACATGGAAAGAAGCCTTTTCAGAAAAAAATGTTTGTCAAATCTATTTTGGGATGAAGTAGTAGCATGCTTGGTTTATCTCCTGAATAGATCTCCAACCACCAATCTCAAGATGATGGTACCTCAAGAAGCATGGAGTGAGACAAAATTGAATGTTGTTCATCTTAGGACATTTGGATGCATCACATTTTCTCACATACCTTCTGAATTGAGGAAGAAACTTGATGATCGAAGTGAGAAATGCATTTTTGTTTGCTACAGTGAGACATCCAAAGCCTACAAACTCTACAATCCGATTTCAAAGAAACTAATTCTCAGCAGAGATGTCAAATTTCTTGAAATCAATTATGGAGTGAGTCTGAAAATCGTCTGATGGACAGTCAAAATCCATTGCTGCCACTTCCTGAAAACATAGAAAATTCAGGACAACAAACACATCATCATGCCCTTCCAAGATTCCAGGTAAAAGGACGACTTGAAGGTCCTCAAGACAACTCTTTTTCAAGCAGAAATCCATCCTCTGAATTTCAAAATCAGAGAACTTGAAGCTTGTGAGAAATCCATCAGTAGTTGGATGATATTGATCAACACAATCTTTTTTCATTAATTTCATGTAAACCTACATCTTTACAAAGGCAACCCAAGAGCAACATTGGGTTCAAGACTTGAACCAAGAGATTGAATCCATTGAGAAGAACAAGACATGGGATCTTGTTGATCTTCCCAGACATAAGAAAAGTATTGGTGTCAAGTGGGCTTACAAAACTGAACTCAATGAAAAGGGGAAAATTGAAAAACACAAGGTAAGACTTGTTGCCAAATGATTCTCATAGCAACCAGGCATTGATTATGGTGAAAATTTTTCTCCAATAACAAGTTTGGACATTGTAAGGACTCTCTTAGCCAAAGAAGCTCAACACAAATGGCAAGTATACCAGATGGATGTCAAGTCATCTTTCCTGAATGGTAGCAAGTTTGGACATTGTAAGGACTCTCTTAGCCATAGAAACTCAACACAAATGGCAAGTATACCAGATGGATGTCAAGTCATCTTTCTTGAATGGCGTCTTAGAAGAAGAGGTCTATGTGGATCAACCACCTAGATTTGAAGTCAAAGAGAAACCAACCAAAGTGTATCATTTGAAGAAAGCCTTGTATGGTTTAAAAAAATCTCCACGAGCTTGGTGCAACATAATTGGAACTTACTTGATCATGAGTGGTTTCAGCAGAAGCCAAAATGAGCCAACTATATACACCAAAATAGATCAGGAAGGTGAAATTATAATTGTGTGTTTACATGTTGATGACATGATATATACTAGAAATCTTGAGTTAACCAGTTTTAAACATGCCATGCAATATGAATTTGAGATGATAAATCTTGGAATAATGAAATATTTTTTGGGAATTGAAGTTGACCAATCAACCAAAGGGATTTTTGTCTATTAGCAAAATTATGCAGCAAACATCATCAAAATATTTTGCATGGAAGACTGCAATCTAGCAAAAACTCCTATACCCTTAGGCACAAAATTGAGCAAGCAAGATGAAGGCCCTACAGTGGATTCTACTTTGTACAAAAGTTTAGTAGGCAGTTTGTTGTATCTTACAACAACTAGGCCTGATATTATGTATGCAACCGGTTTTGTTTCCAGGTTCATGGAATCTCCCAAAGATTCTCATTGGAAGATGGAAAAAAGGATTATGAGATATGTTGTTGGCACTCTCAATTTTTGTTTATGGTACACTCAGTCTCAATATAACCATCTTTCTAGTTACATCGACAGTGATTTTGCAGGCTGCTTAGATAACCGGAAACACACCTCGGGGTATCCTTTTCACCTGGGCATGAACCTGGTTTCTTGGGCATCAAAGAAGCAGCCCATTGTCTCAATATCTTCTGCAGAGGCAGAGTATGTCACTGTTGCCTCAGCTTCTTGTCAAGTTCTGTGGATACGAAGACTATTGAATGACATGTCACATACAAAAAAGGAGGCAACTCCTATCTTCTGTGACAACACTACATCCATTTCCTTATCCAAAAACCATGTTTTCCACAAGAAAATCAAGCACATTGACAATCGTTTTCACTTCATACACGAGATAATTAATACTCGTGACATCACTAGACATTTTTAAAAGCCATTAAGAAAAACCGTTTTTTATTTTCACAGATAACACTTGGGCATTATCAATAGTGATGTTTGTAACTGTTGATCTTAAGAGGGAGTGTTAGCTATAACTGTAACCTCAATAGTAAGTGATAGCTATTTTGGCCAGCAGTATCAATCGTTAAGATTTTTTGTTTTGTTTCTTGATTCAATTGTAATATTTCTCACCTATAAGGCTCATCCTTTAATCTAATACAAATGGGCTCTACACATTCTTGTTTCCATTTTGTCTTCTTTGTATTATCTTCTCTACTTCTTATGTTGTCAATCAATACAACTAGAAGTTGTTTGATGAATATTGGTTCTTGACTTTGTTTACAATAGTTGTAGTGCGAGATTTCGATCTTGATTTTGATTACGAGTTCTATCTAGCTATATGCAGCACAACAAAATGCCTCTTCGTTTACAATCGTTGTAGTAAAAGATTTGGATCTTGATTTTGATTATGAATTATATTTATCTGTATGTAGCACAACAAAATGCCTCTTCGTATCTACGTTCGGATGGAAAGATTGTCTCATAATAAATGTAGATATATAACCTTAAATCCAACCAGCTATATACTAGGTAACCCAATTGCATGGGATTAGCATCGGGCGTGCAAAACAAATAACAATAACAGCAAGGAGCAACTCACTTATGCATTCTATTGGTTGAATTTCACCGTATGACACTCACGATGCACCTCATGCTCGCGTGTACCAAGAAACACACAAACATCTATCACTTTTTTCTATCATATTAGTCCCAATCCACATGATGAATAACATGCCAAAGGGATGTATAAAGGGAGTCCAATTGGGCACTTGTTAGAGGAAAACTATATATTCATGAACATGCCACCAACTCATAAGAGTCATAAAATGTTTTTGAGGCCTCCGAAAATAAAAGTCACTCTGATTGTAACTGATTGGTTGGCCCCAGCTTGGACTTACGTCTTCTCCGATAGCAGATCTACAAATAGACTATGCAATGTAAGTGCCCATTAATAGATTATGCAACGGGAGTGACCAGTTTCGGACAAATGTAAAAACATATTGAACAGTAATTGTGAGAACGGTACTCCGACAATGGATTCATGTTTTTATGGTTTCAATACAGTTTTCATTGTTTACATGTAAAGAAAATGCAAACTTGTTGCTTAAGGGAAGGGAAAATTGTTTGCAAGTCATCCTCCAATCCCGAATACTTTGGACTATTGTGGAAATTTCTAGTGCTTAAAAGTATTATTTCAGTCTTTCTCTCTGTCAGCGAAGTGGAGGTTGATTACCATCTGCGAGGCATGGCGTACATCGAGAATGGTAACATTAATTGTTTGGAAATGTAACTCTCTCTAGTTTTTTTGTGTTCATGTTTAATTATTGAGTTATTGGTCATGAATTGGTAGTGTTTCTAGTCTGTACTTTTATAGATAGATTTGAGATTTGCTCAATTAGTAGATCAACGTAGTTGTCTATATTATTGAAACATTGTTATGTATTGTTGAGCAATTTTAAATGTGTAATAATATTTGTCTACTTTCCTTACCATTTTTCTTGATGGTATTAGAGCTTTATTGGGCTTAATTCACTAATAGTATTCTCCCTACTATTTTTCATCATGGTATTAGAGTCGCACTGGGTTTTGATTCACTAGTTACGCCGAAAGGCGTACACTTATTGATAATGGGCACAATTAATGATCTTTTAACTTTATTTAACCGTAAACCCTAATCTGATGGCTATGCATTGAAAATGCTGGCATATTCTTAGTTGTCCTCCAAAATCAATGGGTCAGATTTATTGTTCATAACTTTCTTACATTTATCAAGACATCGGTTAACATGTTTACTTTTTAACATTTACCTAATCACATTAAAAAATACTGTAAAAATATGTAATTGCCACATTTAAATAATTAAGTAAGATTAAACCATGTAGACAAACGTTTCATATTACGAATTACCACAGACGCTTTATGACACGCATTCTTAGCCGATACCTTTCGCTGTTCTCAGCCGCAAGTTAACAGCTGTCCTAGTAATAGGAGGGCCCAGGGAAATGGAAGAGAAATGAATACCTAGAGGCGTAGGCGAGTAGAATAACGTGTGAATTGCTGTTGTATTGCTGCAGTAGTTTGTTTTTCCGTGGAAGATAGAGCCGCGTGGTGATTTGTGCGCTTGGTCAGAGAAGTTGTCGCCCGCCCTGCCTTCGGATATCTTTCCTATTCGTGTAATAATAATGCATTCTCCGACAGCGAGTTTCCACGTGCTGGGTTGGTAATGTTGTCTTCTGCAGGTTCATTGCTCGAGGCTACATCTTATCTTGGAGTAGTGGCCTCTCATATATATATATATATATATTACTCTACGGCCGCTGCAAATGAGGATGAGGATGGCTGCGACATGTTCCCCGCATGATTATATGGCCAGCAAGTATACCCAAAGCCGGATGATGAGAGAGAACCAGCCATTGTAGAACAGAGGGCCGGTCACTGGAGAACCGCGGAAGAGATCCACGAGCATGAAAGAAAAAATCCGGCCTGAAAACGAGTTGTTTCCAAATAGGTTGCTCTGTACCGAAAAGCCTGACAGAGTCTGAGTTCAGCTACCTGATACAAAGAAATGCACTGCTGCTGCATGCTGTACGATTTGCATTTGTTGCCTTTGTCTTTTTTCTTCGTCAGTGCACGGTGGAGAGAGTAATGATCGCGCGCGGAGTTAGTTTTTGTGCCACTGTCAAAGTTTGTCTTGGGCATTGCATTCTGCCTCTGAGAAACCTATCAAAAGATGAAATTTGTGCAAGATTGAACAACTTTTGGCTTAATTATGATCTGGAAACTGCATCTTTTGAATTTTTTTTGTTGCAAAATACCCTGGGCGAGCATTTTTGTTCACTGATGTGCGATTTAATACCAATTCCATGTGCCTACATCTTCTTTGAAGGAACAGTAAGACAGGTGAAAAAGGGATCATGTGAATGTTAAAGGGACCGAATCCAAGTGGAAAAATGAATAGATTGCTGAGAGAGGACATGAAATTGTAGTGATATGGCAACACGGTATAGCAACGATCGCAGAGGGTGTTAATGTCATTGAATCGGAGTTACACTGCCGAAGAGATCGCACAGACAATGACAACGGGATCATGGTGGGGATCATGGTGTTGGGCCACAAGATTGCCGAAGAGGCAATCAGATCATTGGCAAGTAAACCAAATCGTGGGGAAGTCGGTGGATGGGCAGGGGGTTGGAGCTGGAAAGGTACCTTGCTGGAGCACCGACGTATGACATCACTGACAACAAGGAGATCTGCGGGTTGTAATGCTGAAAATTATTTTGACCATGGTAACGGTAAATTAAATGTTTTTCGATTTATTTGGAGTTTGTGGAGATAAGCATGATGAGTTTGGTCAATTTATTATGGAATGCATTGTTAGATTGGAACAATCTGACAATTTCAGTATGTAAACTCCAATAAAGAACGAGTTAATGTTTTGTAATCAGAAACTTTTTATTAGCCAACTCAATATGGAATGTAGCTGTTTTGTTAGAATTGGTTGCTTTGACAAAGACACAGATGAAGACTCACTCGACATGTGAACAAACTGTAGAAAAGGAAGATTAAGTTAACTCTTGCTGATGGTTTTGAAATCTTTCTTAACCTTATTTTGTGATGTATAACAATTCCTAAGTCTACTTGGTAAATTTGTATGGTCGTTGGAAGGAAGTTTTGTTACATGTTACCTTTATTTGTACCTTGATGTAAATTGTCTTATGAATTGAATGTAAGGTTGAAATGGATACATCCCATATAGAGACTATTTTCCTAGTAAACTAGTAAGCACCATGGATGGTATCTAGGTGTCTCAGGAGATGGATGTATCTCTATAGGATGGCCAGTGGTTTAATGTTTACATTTATGGTACTAGTGCTTGGCCCAAAGCAGAAGTTGGTTCCCAGCTGGTATGAGATCACAATACTATAAGTAAATAGAGGAGCATGCCCTTTGTTTTTTGGGGATGGAAGCGAGTTGTATTGTTCTCACCTGAGAAATAAAGGTTTGGTTGTAGACATGAGCTGTATTGGAATGGTAAGCAGGAGGAATATATATAGAGTTTTGAGTTTAGCAGAGAGTTTAGTCCCATGGAGGATGATGACAACAAAATAAGTTAGCAACAAAAGTTAGACAACTGGAAGATGGTAGTGGTGCAGAAGCAACAGAAGTAGAAGTTTTTGTGGATGAACAATGTAAAAGTTTGAGTTGTGATGAATATAACATAATCATGATCATATGTTAATGAGAATAACACATTGTTTTACAACAAGTCTATGATTTAATGTAATGATGTATTGGTCCTTGAAATGTTTGATTATGTACCTGCTATCTCCATGACATGGAGTGTAAGTAATGTATGTACCTTTGTTTATTTAATGTGTAAAGGGAATATCGTTGTAAGACCTAAGTAGGCATGCATACCCCTTTGTCATGTATCCCCAATGTTTTAGTGCAGAAACATCTACTATAGTCTTTAACACTGGGAGTAGGCCAAGTCACGGGTCGGTTGAATGCTCCATGGGTGGACCATGTTAGTTGTAGACTCTGGAGGTGCCTAGAAACCTTGATTTTGTTTTCAGGGGGAGTTCATCAAGACGTTGAATGAACCATGTATCTGAAGGATATCCTATCAAACTGGCGGTTGCAGCAGTTACGTACCCATCCCTTCCGATGGATGGTTGTCTCTTTATATGGACTTTGGCAGTTTGATGGATACAAGATCAAGGTACAAAGAGAAAGTACCAGGTTGGACCATAGATAGACTTTGTTGTTCATGGGGTTCTTTGATTCAGAGAACTTAGTGATCATGAAGACCTAACCTGACGATGATAAAGAAAAGTAGTCGTTAAGGAGGAATGTTGGGAAATGTAACTCCCTACTTGTTTTATATGTGTGCTCATGTTTAGTTATTGAGTTATTGGTCATGAATTGGTAGACTTTCTAGTCTCCATGAGAAGGAGTTTGTTCTAGGTTATAGGAGGTTTTTGAAACTAGTTGGTTTGAGTGATTCTCTCAATTGTCTATAAATCTACGTTGATATGGGTTTTCTTAGAATTTATTAGTAGTTTTTTTTGTTTCATGGGTTATATTCTAAGAGGATATCAAATTCTTTCCATTCATCGTATTAAAGAATTTTGTGTATGAATTACATTGTTTTTGGCCTTTTCGAGATCCCATCATGTTTCTATGATCCGACTAAATGGGTTCCTCTTTTCGTGACAATCTTTTTCTTCCATGAGTTTAAGTTGTTTTAGTGCATATATGTGTCTAGGGATTTATGAGTTTGAATCGTCATGATCTGGAGATAAATACCCTGGTTTTGAACCATTTCAAAAATTGTTGTTGTGGTCGTTTACCCCTTCTATTTAGTTTTTTTTTCTTTGTTGGTTCCTGGTACAAACCCTCATCGAATTCAAGCAAAGCCATTAGATGTTTGGGCGAGATCTTGTTTTTCTTTTTTTAATTGGACAAGATAACTCTTATTTTTATTATCACTGTTCAGTATGAAACATTCCCCTTTGGCCAACTAGCCAAGATCCCTTTGAAAATTTGGGTGAAATGTTTGTACTAAATGGAATTATTTTGGACATTATGAGAATTTTTGTTGTAATTTTATTTAATGTGTTGTTATGAGATGCCTATCTTTTCTCATGAGTTTATGGAAGATATCGTTCGTTGAATGAAACAAATATCAACTTAATATCCCTGTTAATATTTTTGGTTGGTATTATTATCAACTTAGTGATGGAAAATATCCCTCTGTTAATATCTCTATGAATAGGTATGTTAGAGTTGCATGCCCCTTGCCCAAGTTGAATATGCTCCAAAATTGGAGTTTAACATGGAAACAACTACGGGTAGAAGAATAAGCAAATGGACCTGTTATAACCCGAAAATACTCTTGGCTAAAATCTGATCCAAAGTGTGTGGATAACCGATTACACACACTCTCATACATGGCAATCTGAGGGGGTTTGCTTGAAGGGCTTGAATCTCGCCTTTACATTTTTGGCAAAATGGTTCTCCAAATCCATGATAAAGTTCAATATTTCCTTCAAATATGGAACTAATTTCTTCAAATAAAAAATTTTAAATTTCAAATTGTTGATTTAAATTGTCAAATCAACTAAAAAATACATAAATCCGTGACAATATTCCCATGTTTCTTCAAATCTAATTGCACAACAACAATCATTGTGCCCTATAAATGACATGTTTTCACTTTAATATCAACAACTTGTGGTGAATTTTAAGACATTTGGTCCTATCAATTCTGGTACTTGGTATTGGAAAATGGAGTCAAGAAATGAACAAAATTAATGAGGTGAATCTGTCAAATCTAGTTGATTCAAACAACACATTGAATTCCAACTTGAAAACTACGAAAGTAGTTGGAAGATTAGTTTTTCCACACACTTAAACATCAATCCACTAGAAAACAATTTGATTTCCTTTATTCTAAATGAATATATGAGTACAATGTCCAATCAACAACGAAAAAGAATCAAATTGGCTCCTAAAAAACCAAGAGGGGTTACAAATAGGCTCTAAGAAATTACTAGATCTAATCTCTATTGGATATTTCATCCACCCATTAGTTGAGAGATCTTTGTGAAACCTTGTGAAAATGTGCTACCTTCAAGTGAGAGAGTAAGTGCGGTAAAAAATGGAGTGGAAAATGAGAATGGGAAAGAATGAAGGAAATGCCAAAGCTCAGAAAGTGATGGAGACCCTATCCAATCTTTGAATCTACATTAAATAAACCAATCCTCCCTAATTCATGTGCCTTGCTTGGTTTGGAATAGAAGAGACCAAAGATAAAAATAATCCCAACAATCATTACAACTGATGCATGAAACCCCAAGGATAGGGTGCACTATATTTGACAAGAATAATTGTGAAGATTGCTTGAAATAAGTTAAAGAGGTTTTCCATATATACCTCTAGAAGAACTGCAAAAGAGGTGGATAAGATAGCTCGAAATATCCCCAAATGGAGCATCCTCTTTCTCCTTGAATAGAATTGAATTGAATGAGATAGGATAGAATTGAATTGAATTTCAAAAATACCAATTTTCTTTTCATGAATTAGTGAACTGCAAGATTGTGAAGCATATCCTCAAGTGTTGTTTCCTAGCTGTCTAAGAATAAATTAAATGATGTGCGGATAAGACTAAATCAACTCTCTCTCAAGAAAGGTGCATTTCTCTAGCTCAAAGTAAATAATATAAGGTCCGGAAAAGGAAAATCAGATAAGATTCCTTTTCCAAAAATATATTCTTTTAGCGAACTTCAACATCCATACTAGGTCCTTACAAGTTCTTCTTCATGATAGATCTGAGGATTCACTTTTCTTGCCGAATAATTTATTGAAAACTATGATCCTTAAATTCTCTTGGACCTCGTATAGCCTATGGGAGGCACCTTCTATACTGTGGGGATTTTCATGACCTGTTTCTCTTGAATGGTCTTCGGCTACCTCTGCTCAGTGGGATTGACTTGTTACCCTTGCACAACAGGGCCAATATGATACAAATACTTTGTAGCAAGATTTTTTTTTGTAAACGGGAACCCCACGAATGCATTTAAAAGTTAATATTTTTGGGGTTTGTGAAAAATTGTACTTTTCTCGAATAGGTTTCCTTGTCTTCAATACCCATTTTGATGAATTCTAGAATTGGTGCCATGGATAGGGTCTATGAGAATCAAAAAAATTTGTGGATTACTTCCCTACAATCTCCAAAATATTGTTAAGAATATCCAATATTTTATCTTGAAGGGTGTTTTCCAATTTAGTCCATTTGGGTTTTCAAAGATAGGTGAGAATTGTCTAAAACTCATTATGTTCTCATGGATATTAATGATCCCGTTGACATTAAATCAACCCTGATTCATTGGCTACTCAATTCCTACATCTACAAGAATTTTCATTGATATTCCATCAAGCTTCGACACTGTACTTTCCCTTTGTTCCCTTCCTTGTTGTGCTTGCTCAGATGAAGTGGGTATTGGATTTTGGCTAAATTTCATGTCAATGGATATTTGATTTTGGGAAAATTCATCTCACAAAATGGCTTTGATTACCTATTTTATGGTGATGTTATCATTTCTATCTCTTATCATATTGGTATCTCAAAAAGTGTTTGGATCAAAATTTGGAGGGAAACAACAAAAGGACCGTCTAGACTTGGAGGATCTCCAACCTTAATTTTGAGGTTAACTCACTCACTGAACTCTGCAACAAATTTTGGATTAGCTATGTGTGTCACCTTCGTTGGTGCTATTATTATGTTCACACAAGGCCCAAATTATTATTTTTTGTTAAACTATATTATTATAGTTGTTAAATATGTGCATGAATATATCAATCAAATGGGTTTTCCTAGGTGTTTTCCCCTCTCAATGCAAAAATCTATCCAAGAACCAGTTTGGAAATATGCCGGGAAAAATGTTTCTTTCTTGATTTTCCATGGTATACGTGTTTATTTTGACCAATTTATTTATTTTCACTCCAATCATAATGAATGGAAATCCTTATTTTTCGCTATTGAGTTTCTTCGGATCATAAATACTTGAGTTTTAAATTTATGGGAATTGAATGATATTTTGGTTTAACGGGATTATCAATTCTAACTGCATTGCGTATAGATACGGGGTATATGACATGAATATTCCATAGCAAACATTATTGTTGAAAAGAAGAACACAATTTTTTTTTATGTATTATCATTGTCGTTCTCCTTCAAATGATGTTGCTCTTATTGCAACCATAAGAAGTATATAAATCTTCAGAAGATTTGTTTCTTGGATTTGGCATTGATGTAGTTAGCCTTGTTGTGTATAATAGAATGCAAGGCTCTAAAATCCCTTTCTTTTGATGACCTGAACACTGAGGATAAGGTTTACTTGCAATTGGTTTTGTGTGGGATCTACTAAGAATTCTTCCTATCATTTTCTACAAAAGTCAGAAATGAAGAATTGCAATCGTTGATGTATAACAACAAACATTTAAGGAGAATCCATATAAACTGTTGCATGGGACCATCTTCAAATGGGTTCTCAACAACCGATCTTTGTTCTAATCTCCAATTTTTGGATCTGAATTTTATGAGCTTGGCTATTAGAGAAAATAGTGCCAAAAAAATTTCACTAATAAATTGTAATTGTTGGGATAATTGTACTAGAACTTTGACAACTTTTTGAACCTCTATCTTCAAATTTTAAATAGAGTATAAATGTACTTCTCTCAAACTACTTATGAAATGAGATAATGAGAAACGGATGTATTTTCATTTGCTTGGTGTTCTCATATCATATATGCACTCCTTTATGTGTGTTGACGTCATTGATTATAGGTTCTATTTACAAAAATGAGTTCCTTTCTTATTGGTAAGATTATATTCTCTATTGGTTATGGTTACTTTCTATGTCAAGCCATATTAAACTAATTTCACTGAATGTTGTTCGTTTGAAGATTCATGTCACAGAAATATCACACTTATGAGTATTGATATAGAGGAGGAATGTCCAAGCTGAATTTAGATATATGGATAACAAATAGCTTTAATTTCTATCTAGAATTTAAAAAAAAAAAAAATACCAATGTAGCATTCTTTTTTTTTTCTATATTCTTGAAAAATTTTATTAGGCCATTCACTTTTCTATATTCTTTTTTTTTCATTGTTTGTTCTCTCATTAAATTTGATGGTTATAAAAACATATTTTACTATGATTTTTTCGGTGTTCCCTTTCCCCCACTTCGAGGGTATGCTAGTTATTATTACACTAAAGGTGTTTTTTAAGAGAGGGTTCTTCTCGAGGTTTCATTGTGTGTCCATATCCTATGGAAACATGACATGTATTGGAATTTTTCTTGTTGTACCGAACAAGCAAACTAAGTAGGCACATTACTGTCTAGGCTGGTTTTCTTGGCGTGCCTTCTCCTTTGCCGACTCAAACTGTTATGACTTCCAATTTTCTTATTCAGACCACGAAAAAAATCCATTAATGTGGTGTAAAACCTTTTGTTTGAGACAAAGAGTACCAATTGGAATGCATGGTATAATTTTCCATTGCTATCACTTGCTATGTTTAATGGTTTAACATCGACCAACAATCATTTTAGTTGAGGTCACTATCGATAGTTTTACTCTAAAGGGTGATTATGGTGGTGGAGATCTTGTGGATAAGAAGAGAATGAAGGGAAATAGGAAATGGACTGTGTAGTGTATTGTAGATCTCTCTCGCTTGATTGAAGGTAGGGGCTTCATGATCATAGCTACTTTTTCATAATGGCATTGATGTTAGCTGCTAGGCCATTAACAATCCACAAGACATGTACACTTCATCTTTCCTCTTTGTCTGTTTGATGGTTTCTCCCTATTGGATAGTAATCATTTCACCACTTGAATAACGGCGGATCGACAGCCGTCTTGACCTTTCAAGACTCGAGTATTTAGCATCGATTTACTAATTTGTCCTAAATTGCTCAAGTGGTGGCCGCCTTAACCTTTGCACGCCACGAGACACCATCACCATCTTAATCAAATTCTTTCGAAGATAGAAGGGGAAATTTTTGTTCTTAGGGAATTTATGTTAGTGTATATATAAATACCTGAAATAGATTGTAATGAGAGATCTTGAAAGCATAATGAATGAAAATTTTTATTTTTCTTGTATTCGAAGGTGTTCTCTCTATTGATACGCTATTTTATTTAGTGAGTTTGTAAACTCTTTCGATTTATATCTTAGCCTTCAGAATTTCTCACATCGTTCTTTGTTGGAGCACGGGCAGAATTGGACTGTGCAAAGTTAATTGTTGGAGCGTGCGGTGTTAGAGTGCACAAAGTTTCGCGATTCATATCTTAGCTCTAGGTATTTCTCATAGAGTTTATTTATTGGAGTGTGCGGAGTTTATTTGTTGGTTTTGTGTCAGGTGTTTGTATGAGCCAAAACCCAAACTCCGATCTGCCTTCGTTTCTTATTTTTTTACATTCGGTATCAGAGCGAGGTTTATTTAATTTCTTTCAAATTTTTATATAAATGGTGCGTCTTGTAATAGTTCTTCTCAAGTTCAGGTTCCTGTTCTGAGAGAGAAGTCATATGAGTCTTTGTATATTCGAATGAGGGCGATTTTTCATTCTCAGGACTTATGGACTTATGTTATTGATGGTTATGTTGAGCCAGCTAATGCAGCAGCATAACTGCCTCTTTCTAATGCCGACCATGTTTTGTTGAAGGAAAATAGGAAAAAGGATAACAAGGCTCTTGGATTAATCCAACAAGGATTAAATGAATCCATTTTGACGAAGATTTCTAGTGATGCGTCTTCGAATATGGCTTGGGATATCCTTGAAACCTGTTATCAAGGTGTGTCCAAGGTGAAGACATTCAAGTTGTAGAACTTGAGAAGGGACTTCGAAAATGTGAAGATGAAGGATAATGAAAGTGTTGATACTTTCATGACTCAAGTGATGAGTGTTGTGAACCAGCTTAGGTAGTATGGAGATGATATTGAGAATAAGAGAGTTATTGAGAAAGTGTTGAGAATTTTACCCAAGAATTTTGAACCTATAGTTGTACCCATAGAGGAATTTAAATATTTAAGTCAAATGCAGATTGATGAATTATTTGGTTCAATTGTTGCTCATGAATCTAGGATATCTAGATATGAAGAAGGATCAATGGATCATGCTTTCAAATCCCAACTGCATGTTACCAGAGGCATAGGCAGAGGAAGGTCTTATAACTGTGGAACAGGAGGTCGATTTTCTGGTCGAAGGGACAACAGAACTAAATCAGAGTCTGAGGAGAAGTCTCAGTAGAATCCTCCTAATTTAAGAGGGAGCAGTAGCAAACCCTAGCAACAAGAAAATCAGAGGAATGATAAATCTAAAGTACAATGTTATTATTGTAAGAAGTTTGGGCATTTTGCTAATAAATGTTGGAAGAAGCAAGTAGATGCTAGAAAGTAGTCTGCACCAGGGATGATTTTAGGGGCTAAATTTTGCTCATGGGCTAATTTTCCATTATTTTTCCAAAAAAGAGATTCGTTATTTTAAAAATGATTCACCCAAATTCTATAGCATAAAATTATTTTACCTTAAAAATAGCCAAAATTTTATAAAAACTATATAAAATCCTTGGAAATTTGAATATTTTTACAAAAATATCGCCAAACATTTATAGTTGGCATATGAAGGATTAATAAGATTCGCCAAGGTTTCTACATTTTAAAATAAATTTCCATCCTTAAAATCATCCCTGGTTTGCACATATTACAAATGAGTTTCAGGATGATCAAAATCATGTGTTTTTGACTTGTAATGTCACTCAAGAAAGTGCTAATGATATTTGGTTTTTGGATAGTGGTTGCAGTAACCACATGACTGGTAATAACGATTTATTTTCTTCTATCGATACTAGTATTTTGTCTAAAGTAAAACTGGGAAATGAATGTAAGGTTATAGTTAATGGTAAAGGTGTAGTTCCAGTTTACACTAAGAATAATTAGAGAAGAAATATTGACGATGTTTATTTCGTGATGGACAACTGATGGAGAAAAGGTACAGAGTGTTCTTCAAGAACAAGTTATATACAATATATGATAAATTACCCAACAAACAGTTGATTGCAAGAGTAGCTATGACCAAGAATAGAATGTTTCCACTTGTTATGATAAATGATTTGAGTGGTTCTTTGAATGCTTATAAAGATGGAAGTTTAGATGAATCTTCGTTATGGAATTTGAGATATGGTAATTTACATTTTGGTGGCTTAGATCTATTACAGAAGAAGCAGATGGTAAAGGTGTTTCCCTGTATTCAACAACCTACAAGTTCTTGTGAGAGCTGTATACTTGGGAAGCATCACAGAGAGAAATTTATTTCAAGTGTTTCCTACAGAGAAAAAGATCCATTGCAAATTGTCCACACGGATTTATGTGGACCTATGCAAACACCTTCTTTGAATGGTAGTGTTTATTTTATGAGTTTTATTAATGATTTCAGTAGGAAGACTTGGTTGTGTTTGTTGAAGCAAAAATCTGAATCCTTTGAAGTTTTCAAAAGGTTTAAGTCTATGGTTGAGAATGAGAGTGGTCGAAACATTAAGATCCCGAGGTCCGACAGAGGAGGTGAGTATAAACTAAATGAATTCATTGAATTTTGTGATTTTCATGGAATTAAAAGGCAGTTTACTGCTTGATATACTCCACAACAGAATGGAGTGGCTAAAAGGAAGAATCAAACCATTATGAATATGGCTCGAAGCATGTTGAAAGAGAAGCATCTTTCAATTGAATATTCGGGAGATGTGGTTGTTTTCTATGTCTATATCTTGAATAGAAGTTTGACCAAGACTGTGAGGAATCACGTACCTTAGGAAGCCTGAGAAGGTAAGCCTTGCAATGTTTCTTATTTCAGAATTTTTGGATGTGTAGCATATGCGCATGTACCTCAAGAAATGAGGAGGAAGTTGGATGAAAGAAGCAAGAGATGTATCTTTGTTGGATACAATGAAGAGTTTAGGGCATATAGACTCTACAATCCCATCACCAAGAAATATGTAATCAACAGATATGTTGAATTTAAGGAAGAGGAAGCCGCGGATGGAAGTATTGATAAATTTTTTTTAGAAGGAGTTGTGTTACCCCGTGAAGATGATGATGGAGATGAGAAGGCTGAAGGAGGTGGATAGTTGGTTCCACATGCACATAAGCCTGCTGTGAGAAGTCCTACAAGGGAAGCACTAGATATCAACCCATCTAAATTTAGAACAACCAGATCTCATGAGCATGGTGAGGCATCTAGACATGGTGGACATCAAACAGATTCACAGGTAAGTAGTGAATCAAATCCTACTTTAGTCTCATTGAAAAACAAATTTAAAGGTCAGAAGACTAGAAGCTTAAGAGATTTATATGATCAGAATGAAGAAGTAGATCAGGTTTCAAATTTTTCATTAATGGCATGTGATCATGTAAGTTTTGTTGAAGTTGCTAAAGAGGATGTCTGGATAAAAGAAATGGATGAGGAGATTGATTCCATTGAAAGAAATAACACTGGGGATCTTGTCAATTTACCTAAAGGTAAGAACAATATTCGAGTTAAGTGGGTTTATAAGACTAAGTTGAATGCATAAGGTGAAGTTGAAAAGTACAAGGCAAGACTTGTAGATCAGGGGTTTAGTCAGCAACCTAGTATTGATTACAATGAAACCTTTTCTCCTATACAATGAAACGAGGATGGTCTTAGCTATTGCAACTCAGAATAAATGGATCATGCATCAGATGGATGTTAAGTATGCATTCTTGAATGGATGTTTGGAAGAAGAGGTTTATGTAAGACAACCTCTGGGTTATGAGATTGACAAGCATAGAGATAAATTTTACAAGTTAAAGAAAGTTTTATATGGATTGAAGCAGGCATCCAGAGTTTGGTATAGCATGATTGATGAGTACATGATTAGTGTTGGATTCAGCAGAAGTCCAAGTGAACCAACTCTGTATACAAAGGTAAACCAGGAAGGTAAAATTTTGATTGTTTGTCTGTATGTTGATGACTTGATTTTTACTGGAGATCTGTACATGATTTTAAAAATCCCATGAAAACGAAGTTTGAGATGACTAATTTAAGATTGATGAAATATTTTCTTGGAATTGAAGTGGATCAATCTGATGTTGGAATTTTCATTTGTCAAACTAAATATGCAAATGAAGTATTGAAAAGGTTTAGAATGTTGAATTGTAAACCAGTTGCAACACCAATGGAAACTGGTACTAAACTTAGCAAATATGATGAGGGATCATATGTTGATCCAACTCTGTATAAGAAGTTGGTTGGAAGCCTTATGTATTTAACAACAACSAGACCTGATATTATGTTTKTTGTWAKTTTAATTTCSAGATTCATGGAGACTCCGARGAGTACTCATTGGMAAGYAGGAAAGASGATCYTSAGAYACATTGYTGGAACAAYTRAYTTYGGTATCCGATAMACATMAARCTTGAACTTTGMRCTGAYSRGATATACTGATAGTGATTTTGCAGGTTYCATTGATGATAGRAAGAGCACATMTRGTTATGTGTTCAGTCTTGGATCTGGAGCAGTGGCATGGGCATCAAAGAAAMAACYCATASTRRCTTTATMTTCTAYTGAGGCAGAGTATGTTGCAACAACAACAACTGCATGTCAAGTTGTATGGATGAGAAGAATCTTGAATGAATTATTGCATGAGTAGAATGGTGCAACTCAGATTGTCTGTGATAATAAATCTGCCATTGCACTGTCAAAGAATCACATTTTTCACAAGCAGAGTAAGCACATTGATATGAGGTATCATTTCATTCGAGAGCTGGTAAATAGTAAAGAAATTTATGTTAAGTTCTTTGGGTCTAAAGAACAATTTACAGACATATTTACAAAGCCTTTGGGAAATGAATTGTTTAAAATTCATAGAGATAATTAAGCTGTAATGCTTTGTTAACAACAATCTTGTATTGCATATTTTTTGTCGTTTTGTTTTTAAAATGATTAAGAGGGCGTATGTTGGATAGTAATCATTTCACTGCTTGAATAACGGCAAATCAGTGGCCGTCTTGACCTTTCAAGACTCAAGGATTTAGCACCGATTTATTGATTTGTCTTAAATTGCTCAAGGGATGGTCGCCTTAACCTTTGCAAGCCACGAGACACCATCACCGCCTTAATTAAATTCTTTCGAAGATAGAAGAGACAATTTTTGTTCTTAGGGAATTTATGTCAGTGTATATATAGATACCTGAAACGGATTGTAATGAGAGAGATTGAAAGCATATTGAATGAAATTTGTTATTTTTCTTGTATTCGGAGGTGTTCTCTCCATTGATACGCTATTTTATTTATTGACTACGTAAACTCTTTCGATTTGTATCTTAGCCTTAAGCACTTATCACATCATTCTTTGTTAGGGCGCGCGCGGAGTTGGAGCGTGCGTAATTGGATCGCGCATAGTTATTTGTTGGAGCGCGCAGTGTTAGAGCGCGCGGAGTTTCGCGATTCATATCTTAGCTCTAACCATTTCTAACGGAGTTTATTTATTGGAGTGCGCGGAGTTTTTTTTTTGGTTTTGGGTCGGGTGTTTGTATGAGACAAAACCCAAACTCAGATCGGCCTCCGTTTCTTTTTTTTTACACTCCCTACTCTTAGTGCCTATAGTCATGCAGTGTTGTAAATTATAGTATCACCCATTCCAGTTTTTTGATCGATTTGGTTTCTACTCTCCACAGTGCAGTGATTATCGTAACTCTACAGTGCAGTGATTATCGTGTGTGACAACAAGGACTAGCGATTTACATTTCTCAATATTTGGAATATCTCTTGCAATTGAAATTTGCTCGCTGATATTGAGATTTTTTTTTCTTTTTATTTTGATCTTCATAATAGACGTATGTAAATGTACTGAACGTTGTAAATGTTACATAATTTTTATACGTTTCCTTAAGAATTTTTTTTAATCTGCATAGTTTTAAGCATTTGCTTTTTGTTTGAAGCTGTTTATATTTCGAGAACATTTCTTGATAGCTACAATTCTGACACACTCTGCGGGTTATATGAGCATGTCTCTGAGTTGTGTATATTGTGTTTGAGTTGTTATCAAGACTTCTATACCATCAACTATTGAATGACATGTGCAAGCTCTCACCTCTGTTGCTTTTGTTCAACTCATTGGATTTCCAATCCGTGAGGCCCCATTTATATTTGGTTATAAATTTCATGCCCACCAAAACATATTGACTTAGTTGTCACAGTGATAACATCTATGCCAATTCAGCATAGAGATACATTTGAACTCTCATCATGGATATCCTTGTAGTTTCTTTCTTAGAGGACAACAAAGAAACAATTATCTGGAGGATATCCGAGAGGAATACGTTTGGTTTTTTAGTGTAGTTTCTTTTTTATGATTTTGAGTGTGGTTGTGGTAAATAATAGTTCAATCGAGTTTTACTTTCAACTTTTGGAAAACTACAGTGTGTATCTATAATACTAAAATGCTTAAATTTATATTTTTTTAAATCTTCCACAGAGATATTGAAAGTATAGTTGTTTTTTAAAGGAATCCTATCATAATATGAAAATTGTGCCAAGCTAATATATTTAATAATAAAAAAAAATTGTAAGACTATTTAAGCATTAAACGAAAGAGGCTCTGTGGAGGTTTGTGCTTTTATGTTCCATAAAACATGTGTAAACAAAATATTTTAGAGTTCTTTACTTTTCCAATTGAAGCACAAGAAATGACTTTGAGTTTTCAATTTTAGGATCATATCATTTTTTTTTTTTAATTTTGTGGGCAACATCCGAGTCTAAGAGTCTATAAGAACACAATAAGACCAATGTGCAATTTAGAAATAAGATAATTAATAGAGGCCACATTCAACAATTTGAGCTTAATCCTATTCATTCGGATTATTGGAAGGGTCAACTGCAAATGAACCATTTACTTTTACATTAATTTTCGGATGACCTAACTGTATAATTGAGTTAAAGATTAACCCAATTGTAAATTATGATCATCCCAGTTCTCAACGAATCCCATGATGTGGATGCCTATGATGATAAGATCATCATAGTGCCCCCAATTGTAAATTATGATCATCGTAGTGCCCAATTAAACCCATGATGTCGATTGCTATGATGATCATCATAGTGCTCAATTAAGCCCTTAAGTCACCTAAATTAAAAAAAAAAAATTATTACCCCTCTTGTATAAAACATGGCATGGAATGAAATAATAATAAAATATAGGAATGAAATAATAATAAAAAGATTGCACTTTAAGAAAGTGGATTCCTTTCAATGCTTGATAAATCTAGGTTTAAGATGGATTTATGTTGCTTTAAGAAAAAATTAAGTTCAAACGTGATTGGTTTTTACTATAAAACTTTAAATTAATACCAATGGTCTTTAAGCAAAATTTCATTAAAATTTTGAACCAAAAAGATAGAGTAAAATACCGGCCTTCCAACAATTAGTGTCCACTTGTATTGTTTATGTCCTAGTATAGGGGTCTAGTAATCCAAGGGAAGTTTTATCCTTCCACAAACGAAACATTTTGTAACACCCTCACGCATTAAAGTTTCATATATTGTCACCTAGTCTCCACAAGGGATAGGTTGGTTCTAAATTGTTTTTCAAAATGAATTCACGCTTCTGCCAACTAATTAGTACCAAATTCTCTAGATGTCAATTATTATTTTTTTTGGTTAAAACATTTTAATGATTGATGGATAACTCCAATTTTAGTTGGCTTCTTGAAATCCTATATAACATAGATGTCATAAAAGTTGAGGGAACTAAATTGAAGTAAAGAAATGACAAGAATGGGCCTTGAGCTTTGATTAAAAAATAATTTTGTGCATAATTTTTGGTACTCGTCAAAGTGGATTTTTTTCTTTTGAAGAAGGCTTACAATATGTTTTCTTGGATTACAAACCAAATGAAAATAAAAAAATCTAAATCCAATGTCAAGAAGTACAAGAATGTGCAACAAGAAATTTCCATCAAATGAACCTCATCATTTATGGAATCTATTGAAATGATATCGAGTGGGGTTGTATGACCACTCATCTATAATCCTTTCTTATTGTTTCTACACTAAAAAGGACATCATCTCAATCGGATATCATGTGAGAAAGATATAGGTTTTCTAAGTTGAAATCAATCAGATCACACTAAGGCCTAGGTTAATTCTTTCCCCCCCTCTTCAAAGTTTTTTCTTCAATTGGATCATGCTGCTTATTCAATGATATTTCTCAATTCAACAGGGTCGTGAAATTTATTTTCCCAAATACTTATCACTCTAGTTGAGCTTATCATAGATAGGAAAATGTTCGTGAAGACAAATCTTTAAATGGCGCATAACTCCAAAGGTTTCAAATGTGACACATAAAACAAGAATTGAATATTTTTAGTTTTCATGTCACATGATTCTTTTTAAGGAGTGACATGTTGCAAAAAAAATAAAATTAGGTGTGATACATAAATAGTTGAAGCATGCGATACGTAATGCTCCAAAGACATGTCACACCCAAAATTGTTTTAGGTGAAATACGCAATGTTTGAAAAACATTTTTCACTCTAAATAACTTTTGTTGCAATGCACAAACTTCCAAAAGTGTAAGAACATGCAACATATAGCACCGAATCTCCTTTTTGGTACAATACACATGAGATAAAGTTTTTTAACCCAAAGTTTCTTTAAGTATGCATTCATCCAAGGTTTGTGTGAGGTACACATCATACAAAAGGGTAGTGAGGTGTGCATAAGACAAAGGGATGTGCATAATATAAAGTGTGCACATGAGAATGATTTTTTTGAAGTGTGCACATCATTCCAAGAAACTTTATGTTATGAATTAAATAAAATTTCACAAAGGGGTAGATTAAACCAAGGTTTTTATGGTACTCGTCATATCAAAGTTTTAAAGGGGAACATAAAGACGAAGTTTTTAAAAAGGTGTGCAAGACCAGTGTTTTTCCAAGTTTAAAAGACGCATCGCACCAAAATTTAAAACTTCTGTGACATAGTACATATCACACCAAAACTTAAGAGAGGTGTGATACCAGGTGTATCACACCGAGATTGAAAAGTGGTGTGACACAGTGTGTATCACACTGAAATTTAAAATTGGTGTGAAACAACGTGTATCACATTGAAATTTGAACGTGGTGTTGACATATCACATAAGACAAAACATATTTTTTGGTATTTTAACAATAGCGAAGATATATGAGGCACTTTAAAGATTCTATCCTAGATCTATTATATAATATGTTTCACCACTTTTTAATTTTGGTGCGACACACAATGTGTCACACCACTTTTAACTTCTAGTGCAATATGCCCTATGGCACACCTCTCTTAACTTTTGGTTGGATATGTCTTATGTTGCAGGACTTTTAAATTTCAGTGTAATATGTATTATAACCTTGAAGGAACTTTAGTCATGTGCCCCATTTTAGAAACTTAGTTTTTATGCCCCCCTTTAAAACTTTGGGATGATCTATACCATAAAATCCTTGTCTTAATCTACCCCTTTTTGATTTTTTTTATTCATACCCTAAAATTTATTAGAATGATGCACACACTTAAAATAAACTTTTTCGTATACACACTTTATCTTATGAACACCCATTTGTCTTATGCACACCTCACCACCCCTTTGTCTTATGTGCACCTTACTAGGCCTTGGATGAATACACAATTAAAGAAACCTTGTATCAAAAAACTTTATCTCATGTGTATTGCACCAAAAATGAGATTTGGTGTGACATGTCGCATGTTATTAGTGGGTGAAATCATGAAGGTGGGTTACACTTTTGCTTGTTTTATGACAAAAAAACTGTATTTTCACAAGTTATTCAACTTCTGACATATAAAAGTAATTTTTTTATTTAGATCTTCACTTTACAGTAAAAACAAAACTTGTAAATAATTGTGTTAGCTTTCTAATGACTATTTTTCAAATTTTTTTTATCACGATTTGATATGTCAAATTGACAATTGTTTAACAGTATGTTTCTTAAACACGAAATGAATGATAATGAGTTACTTATTTCTACAACGGTGTTTTTTT
>ML777126.1:1762113-1787753 GCA_009831015.1 Picea engelmannii
GGCGACTTCGGCGACAACGCAGGACCTCACACACAGCCCTCGACACAGAGCCAATGCAAACAAAAAAATTTCCAAACAATGATAATCGATGTGTGGCAATTATATAAACCCACTTTCGGCCGAACTATTTTTCGGCCGAAAGAATGTTCGGCCGAACAATATTTCGGCCGAAAGAATGTTCGGCCGAAAAAAAGTTGACGTAAAAAAAATATCCGGCCAACCAAATTTCTTCACGCAAATCGAGGGCTCGGTTATGGGTCCGTTCGATTTGACGTTTATGTTTTCGGCTGAGCAATAGTTCGGCCGAAAAATATATGTTTCGGTCGAAAAATATATGTAGTTCGGCCGAAAGTTGGTTTTCCGAAATTTTGGAGACCAGATTGTCACGAAAGTGTAACCCACCTTCGTGATTCCACCCTAGTATTTTGGAAGTTTTTTTATTGTAACAAAATTAATTTAGAATGCAACATGCTTTTCAAACATTGTGTATCTCACATAAAACATTTTTTAGTGTGACAATTCTTTGGAGAATTATGTATCGTAGCCTTCAAATTTTCATCGCACCTTTCAAATTTGTGTGAAAAATATTTGGAGAACTGTGCATCACACTTAAAAAAATTTTGTGTGTGACATGTCAATATTTAAAAAGAATCATGTGATGCAAAAGTAAAAAATGTCCATGTCTTGTTTTGTGTGCCACGCTCGAATCCTTTGGAGTTATGTGCCATTTAAAGCCTTGTCTCAATGAACCTTTTCTTGGCTCCGATAATCTCAAATGATAAGCTCAACTAGACTAATAATTCATTGGGAAAATGAGTTCCATGAATCCCTTAATGACTTGAAAAATATAATAGAATAAGGATCAAAATCCAATTGAAGTAGAAACTTTGAACAAGGGTATAAAATACTTAAACCAGGACTTGGTGTAACCTAATTGATTTTGGCTTATAAAACCTATAATTTTCACACACAATATTGATTGAGATGTCATTTTTTCCAATGTGGAAAGGATAGTCGGGGATTTTTTTATGAGTGTTCATGCAAACCCACTCGATATCATTTCATCATCTTTCATAACTGACAAGGCTCATTTGATGGGAAATTCATGTTTCATTTTATTGTACTTCTAGACCTTGGGTTTATATTATGTCAGTTGCATTGGGTTCATAATCCCACAAAACCTACACTAGGATTTCTTAGAAGGTAAAAAATTCACTTTGACTAGCACCCACAATTATGCGCAAAAGCATTTTTTATAAACGATTGGTCCCCATTCTTAGAGTTGCTTTGCCTAAATTTAGTTCTATCAAATATTCTAACATTTTTGTTACACATGCTTTCAATATTCGAACTAAAACTAGGGTTACCCATCAATAATTGAGAGAGTTTATCTTGTGAAAACAACCAACTAACATCCATAGCACTTGGTACTAATTGTTTGGTAGAAGTTCTAGTTCTTTTTCAAATACAATTCAGAGCTATCCTACGGCTTGTGAATGTTACAATCAACCTCAGTGACAATATATTGCACTTTCATATGTCAGGGTTAGTCACATAACTAAGAGGTGCAAAAACATGTTTAACAAGAATGACTTTGTGACTCAAACAAACTTGACAAGACTACTGTCATACTCAATCATATTTGCAATGTGAGGTGATACAAAAAAATAGGAAATTGAGTAAGAATCACCCATTCAAATATCAAATTCTCAACAGTTAAAAAAACAAGAGAACAAAGTCAAGGAATAAAGAAATCCAAAGATTTAGTTTGAAAAATATTTAGAGGGGCCCCAAGTCGGTGGACATGGGGAGTTGTTGAGGCCTTAATAATTTGCAATACACTAGATTAAGATGGAATCTATGCTATTCCTCCCCAAATTATGAGCATCAAATGCATAGGATCATGTTGTTACCTTCATGGTTATTCCATAATAAGCATGAAGTAGGTACATGAAACCCTTCAACATCATTGATTCATCATTGATGATTTCATACAAGCTATTAGACCTCATTCATTGTGTTAATATGATCAATGTTTATGAGTATTAATTCTTTAAACTATGTTGGCTACCTAAGTTGACATATTCATCATAGGGTCGATATATAATTGAGTTATATATGATTTTCGCTAGGTGAATATATATTATTCCTTAGGTGTTTCTCCACTAACTATGAGAATCCATATCCGCCATGGAGTCACCAAGACATCACATGTCTTTATTTGAGCTAGTGAGTATCCATAGCCCTGACGGAGATATATGAATGTCCTTTGATATTATTTTTCTTCCTTTCCTATTCCTTCCCAGTTAATTTAATATATCCTTAGCATCTAGTGGATGGGGGATGTGGTCACCATCCTTTTTTATCATAATATCCTTAGCATCTAGTGGATGGGGGATGTGATCACCATTCTTTTTTATCACGATATAGGATGACTTATAGTTATTGGGATTTGTAATATAGCTTTGTTGCAAATAGATAATTAAAATACTCTCTTTTGGTTTTCATCCTACAAACTTTAGCATTTCAAGATTCACCTGAAAATATACTTAGTGTATGGATGGATCCGTTACTACATGAGACTTTCTCTCCAACCAACATGCAAGGATAACCACTACTTAGTCATTCTAACAAGCCATGGTCCAACCACAGTCACACCATTCCAAATCATCCTCAATTTATATTCAGTATGTCCCTTTATTTTATCTCATGAACTAAGAAAAACATGTAGACTATTTCAGGTATGCATTTTGTGCATGGTGATACCAAAGTGAGACAATAGGGATGAGAAACGTTTACACCATCGACCACAATCAATGAATTCAAAACAAATTAATAAAAAAATCAAGTTCCCTTTATGGGAAGAAATATTTCCAAGAAAAAACCTCGCAGTCACATTCAAAAGAAAAAGATCAAGCTCAACTCGAAACTAGAATGCAACGAAAAGATCAATCCTTTAAAAAATGATGAGTAAAATAAATTCAGTAAGAAATGAAAATATTTTTAAAAATAAAGAACAAATGTTAGTGTTGCATGTGTCTTAAAAATAATTCATGTGTCATAACACAACAAGTATTCATTCAATCTATTGGAAAATACTAATCCCTCTAAAATATTAGACACATAGAAACTTGTATAGCATTCTATAATGTTAGGAAATTTGAGAATTAAATTTCACTTCTAATTTCTCAAATCATTCTAGCTCATTCTTGTGGCTTTGTGTTCCAAGAAATTTAGGGACTGAACAATGTATTCTTTTATCCTTCATCTACATTTTTTTCTCCATTCCTTCATTATCATTGTGGCCTTGTGAATTTTGTGGTTTTAGTAAAGTATATTATGGTATAGGCTAATCATTGTGAAATAATTTAAGATAAAACAACCATCTTAATGCAAAGAAACAATTGCAGGTTGAGATGTGGCCATTCTCTCGTTCTCCAATCATTTGCAATGGACATGGTTTTGCAAACTATTTCAAATCATAGACATGCTCACAATATCACCAGTTCATATCAAGTGCATGATATCAACTAAAAATCTATATGTGTATAGGAAAATCCTTCATAACATAAGGTAGGTTTTAATCGTCCTGAAAGAAATGGAGAGACCTAAAACAAAAATATATGCAAAAAAATTCAAAACAAGATTAAAAATCGATTTGTAAAAAAGGTTTCCGGGCACTATGCCTCATGGATATACCCAATTTTCCAGGGCCTTTAGCTCTCTCAATCTCTATCCTCCTTTCCTATGGTAAGAAATTTCTCAATGATTGGTGTAAAAAGAAATTTGGTTTCTCCTTCAAATTAAGAAATTTTTCCTAGCTTAGACTAGCTTCGAACATAGCAAAACTTGATTGAAAAAAAAAGCTGACTAATAAATCCTTTACAAAAGGGCATAGTGACAAAGAAGACTTATTACATAAATCACCAATTAACACTACATTCAAGTTTGAATGAAACACTCAATGAAAAGGTAAACATTGAATTAACATGAACTCATGCTTTCTTGGATGCCTCAAATATAATCTTTCACCTTACCAATTTCATGTCTCCAAGATCCAAACAAAAGAACAGGATTCAACTGCCTTGAATTTTCGTTGATTGAAAGAATTCCTTTTAAGCAGAAGATGACTCTAGTGAGGTCCTATTGACATCATGAATGTGACTTTGGAGATCTCTGAATGTTGGGAAAGAATATGGAAGCCACAAGCATACTTGATTATGACAATCAATTCTCTACTCTAGATTGATGCTTAGTGAAAGAAACTTTCTTTCCATCATAATATTTCTTTAACTATGCATGAAAATAAGCTACAAATCTAGTTTTACCACCTCTTGAGGTTCTAAAATCTTACTGAGATGTCAAAATTTTCATAAGATTATTCTACCATGCATATCTTGCAAGAGGACAACTCTCTTAAGGTTCAATGTTCTCATGATGAACATTATCAACAAAAGATAAATTTCTTTCTAACACCTCTTATAATATGGAATGAAAAATCTTATGAGAAATTATGTCTTCTTTCATATCTCCAATGTTTTCATTTTCTTCAATGGAGAATGGAATTATCATGTCTTTCAAAAATCACCCAACTATCATATTTTCAACACTCTTACGCCTAGATTCCATATTCAATAAAGGAAAAAGGTCCACTACATGTCATCTCTTCCAAGAAGGATTGTAGATTTGGTGTGGATGAACCTTGAGCAGGTTCTATCTGAGAATCTCAAAAGAATTTTCACATCACACACAAAAGTATATTCATGGATGAACCTTCATACGGTCCCTAGTTAAACTTGAAACTATATTCATGATCAAATTTCTCAACACCCTTATGAATTTGATTTGTTTTGCAGACCAGTTTTATGTCCCCATTCATCATTATGCTTAAACCTTCGTTTATGAACGGAATAATAAATGGGAGAACGTCATACTTCCACCTCTAGATGTGTGCATGGTGTATTATAACAACTTTAGATGGAATTATGGAGGTGTAGCTTTGAACATATGAAATTTAAATTTACTTCCTTTGATTATGCACAAAAGTATCACGCACATATGTTGAATATTTGAAAGGTAAGCCATTCAGTGCTACATGGCACAATTCTTCATTTGGTAGCTCACGGTTATGGTATATTCTCATTAATGCATAGTCTTCTATATCAGATGCATGTTCAAACGTTCCTAATTGTGATCTCTTGCTTATTGATTTTTGTTTGCCATTGATACGGTTAAATTTTGAAGTGAGGAAATTTTCCTTTCAACTATTTTCAAAAGGCTTTTGCACATGAATTTCTTATGGAATTAGAGGCAAACCAAAATCAAGCCAATATTCAAGTCCAAAAACAAAGAAAAATACATTATTTCAATAGAAGAACATTCCTATGTAAAAGAAACTAGAATTAAATTAATCTATCATGAAACACAAATAAAAAACATAATAAAATATGTGGTTTATTTTATTTAAAAAACATAAAAAAAATTAAGACAAAATCTTATTCTGAAAGAAGGAATGAAAATAAAATGTATGTGACTTATACCCTAACCTACACTAGCTCAACAAATGTTATTTGAAGTTGTAAAGACAATGTAACCATTTAATTTCCTCAATATCTACTAGAGTATTATGGAAGTATTATGGGATTGTATAGATGTGTGTAGCCATTCACGGAGATTAACTTGTGATTTTGAAGAAAATCTAGCTAACAATTATTCTTTTATCAACTCATCATTTCCTTTGTTATGCATGATGATGTGTAACATCTTGTTCTACTGAGCACAATTTTATTGACCTATTTTTTTAGGATACTTGCGTGCAAGTGATTCAGTTATGGTATATTATGATTTCGTTTTGATTATGAGTTATATACGATGACGATGATGTGTTGTGAATTATTGTTATTTTGATGTATATATGTTGGTAGATGTTATTGACAAGTTTTCCTCAGTGTGAAGGACACATGACAGGTTGTGGATGTCAATGGAATCAATGGAATTCCTTGGACTCTAGATAGAGTTAAGGAGTGGATTGTGTTTGTTTGAGTACTCCATTACTATGCACATGTGATGTGTTATTGATTTCAGTATTATTTATGTATATGCATTATTAACAATGTTTTTGTCAATGGATGCAGGCTTGAAAATGCTTACTAATCCTAATCATATAATGAGTAGAGGGGCCATGCACAAAAACCATACATTGAGGGAGAGGTGTGGTAGCATCCCTGTCATGACCTACTAGCACTCTAGTTGTGTCCTGAATGGTAGGTTAAATATTACCTAGTTCGAGAGGTCAAAATGTTGTGAGGGAAGACTGAGACAATCGCTCATGAAGATTTATAAGGGGTGTGTAATAAGGCAAAGTCCTTATTCCTTAGAAGCCCTTAGTCTCTCACAAGGTTGACCAAGTGGAGTGTTCACTCCAAGGGTCAAAGAAACTTCCAAAACTAGTCTAAGGCGAGTGGGGCCCTTGAAGCACAAGGGTGCATCTTGAAGGGCACGTCATGTGATTTAAAATTGAGTCAATAAAGCTATGTGGCCTAGAAAACGATGAAATGATTAGACCTTGTTGGAATAAAATAATTAATTAAACAGTAAATTATTAATTATAAAGCCCAACAAAATTCTAAGCTTAAGTCCAAGACTAAGTCTAAGTCTAAATTTAATTAAAGAACCAAAGGAATTATGACATAAGTGAAAATATTGGAGAATATAATCAAACTCTAGGAGAAAAAGGAATAAAAATTTAAAGGTTGGATAAAATGCACATGTGTGCAAGAAAATAATAAAATGGATTTTAAAATTAGAAATATAAAAAATATGAGAGAATAGGTGTACACATAGAATAGTATCTAGAGTCAAGCTACCACTAAGTCTAACTAGAAGAATAATCCTAATCCAATTGTAACTAAGACCGACCTAGTTAGGAGACACTCATTAAATGAGAATTTGGGTAACAAAGGGAAACTAAGAGAGAAAATAGAGACACATTGGGGAATGTGAAGGAAATTGAATTTTTAAAATAAAATAAAAATGACAATTACCTGTGCCACTAAGGGAGAGTGTGACAAGTGTGTGGGTGAATAATCATAACTAAATTAATTAAAAGGATAATTAATTGTGCATGAAGACATGTGTCTTTGGAAAATTTTCAATAAAAACAAGTGTGGTAGAAGGGAAATGAACTTGTTGATCCTTGGTATTGAGATAATGCCAAAATTATTGTGGACTATATTTTACTTGTGAGAGTTGGGATACCAATCTTGAAGAAAGAGTGGAATTTCTTCCTTGTGAGGCAAGTCTTGGAGCTATTGTTTTTTTGTTTCTTGTGTGTGGTCCACTTGTGACTCGGGGGCTAAGGGGGAACAAGAGTACCCCTAGCATTTGTTGAAGGGTACCAGTGAAGTCTCTATGATTATAAAGAGAAAGAAGAAAATGAGAGAGATTTTGGAGGACATTATCAACCCAACATTTACATCGATTCTGGTATTTTATTTTCTGAAATTTTTTATTATAACAAAGAGAAATTGTATTTTGTGAATTCAATTATCGATACTAAATTTTGTTGAAATTTTGGAACTATTATTGTCTTGATCACTACAATTATTGAAACTCCCGTAGATAGATCTTATTGGGTCACTAAAAAAATAATTAATCCATGAGATCATTTTCTTCATGGTATTTATGTAAAATATGCTTCTCGAACTCTCGAATTGATGGATTCTTTGTCAAACAAATGCAATGAGAAAGTAGAACTCGTTGATTTATATTATCATTTTCCATTTCGAAATTTTAAATTTGTATGATTGTTAAAATTATTTCCATCTCTAATTTAGAGTGTGGATGGTATGATTATAATTTTCTAATTGAAAAGTTTTAAGATTGTTGGATCATTGTACTCTATTCCATTCCAGAAAATGAAATTGTTATAGTCGCAGTAGAGTATTTCTTTGTTTGGATGATTGTCATTATGGTCACTGCGAATCGATCGCAGCTTTGGAATTCAAATTGATCCTTAATTTATGAGATTTAATAGGTTGTGAACTTTTAATGAAATCAAATGGATCTCTGTGTATCTTTTCTTGTTCCAAACTCAAGACTATCGTTGGACTCTTGTTATAGTTGATTGCATTCCGAAACTATAGATTCAGTTGGTCACTGTATGACGGATTGCAAATGTGAATCTAGAGTTTTGTTGTGGATACATAAATATTTTAGGAATCCATAATTTGGGGATTCGCATTGAAATTTACATACACTTACGGAGATGGATTATCCTGATAATTGCTAGTAGCCGCCTTGATTGGTAAATCAAAAATTGGGATCTACTGTCAAGTGATACTACTTTCACTTGTAGTTTGGTGAACTATGTAATTCCTGTATTATTGGAAGGTTAAAAATATTAGAGGGTAACAAAAAAAGATTTAACCAACCATCAAATGTGTATAGTCACAACATATTCATTTAACAACTAATCTCAATTTCCATCACGATCATCAGATACTTTAACTGCATCCTAGAAGTTAATATGTAATATCACAGTGTTATTAATTGAAGACGACGAGAATTTATTGGATATTATTTTTAAATCATAATTCATAGATATGGAAAGATATGGTAGTGTCTTTTTAAAGTGTTGGGAAAAATTGAATTTTTAAAACTGTGTATTTTTTATCCTTTGTTGAAGGGGAGTAGAGCCACAAAGGAGAAGAAGCCACAACAATTGTTGGATTGGCTATGGAAACAAATCAGGGTTGTTGGATTAAACCCATACCATAAGAGACTGTGAGAAAAGGAGATCAGATACTAGTCATTAGATCTGAGCGCAAGAAAATGTGAGTCATAGATCTCACATTTCAGAGATTCGACATTTCAGCTACCTGAGATATTTTGGAGGTATTTGTTGCAAAGTGGTCAGAGCCCCAAATCTCTGAAGCACTGGAGTTAATCACCGTCATCGATCAAATAATGGAAATATCATCCGTAGATCTACTCCCTTCGCTAATTCAAAGTTCGGTTGTCTAGGCGGTATCATTTATTGGAGTCGTCGAATTTCCCGAAGCCTGAAATCTCGGATTAGATCTCAGTAGTTGATTGTGTAGGGAGGAGAAACATCGTCAACCATTATATTTGACATTTGAAAAGACTGATAGTGGAAGGACAGGTTGAAACCTACAATCATCGATCACATCAAATTTATGATCAAATTTGACCAGTAAGCACTCTGAGAGATTGGAGTGTTGCGTTGGTGAATTTTCATGGAGTGTTGTAGTTCAAGAGCTCCTAATAGCGCCTTTGAGTTAAGCAATCGGTTCTAGCCCGAGGTCATGTGAGATTCGGTCGAGGAAAAGGGGCTAACACCTATGGCTCGATTCTAAGGAGTAAACAAGGCTTAGTATAAGTGCACACACATTTTGTTGGACCCACATAAGGAAGACAAAAAGGGCCTGTGTGCATCAAAGAGGAATCCAATAGGGATCTGAGTGCTAAATTCGGCTCCAGAGGAAGATCCTAGATCGAGAAGTCGCATGCACATATGTTTTTCTTACTCTATGTAGTTTGCACTAACTCTCCTAAGCTTGGGACATTCAAAAGGTCTATCTGCACACTCTTTGCATTGACACTATGCACACTATACACTGTGACTCCCAGAAGATAAACTTTGGAACTTAAAACAAAATCTTAAACTCCTTCCCAAAAATAGAGAACAAACAAATACATAATTACTTCATCACATTATCTTTTTGGTTTCAGAAAGTATAAAACAAGCTTACAGTCTCCTCTCAGGGTTGAGATATTTTCTCTTTTATCTTCTTTTCTCTTTACATATATATATATATATATATATATATATATATATATATATATTATGCTAACTCATATATCTTCCTACTTGGATGTACAATGGAGGGTTGTTACACTTATTTCCAAGTAAACTTGAGTAAAGTTTAAATATGTCATTAACGATAGATTGCCTACTTAAGGGTTTCTTGTTAGCAATTGATTATGCTTATGTCATGATCGACTTCTTTAAGAACAAGCCCAGAACCCATCAAAATATAAATGGTTAAAAGAAGTTTATACTTCAGTAGATCAACAAGACTAAGTAAGAAAGGGATAGGGTAGCAAACTGTCTACAGAGGCATTCCATTGGGCATGGAGTCATAACATCCTACATATCAAAGGAATTTAAACTGTATACCGGATAAAAGTTTATATAATGATGAGTAGAAGCATAGAGAATATGACAAAAGGAAGAACACCCATTGTACACAGATCCTTTTTGTAAACAGATTAAAGATTTATTAAACAATGAACAATGATTTAATGGGAAAGCTACAACAGATCCTCCATTATTCATGAATCCATCAATCAATGGAAGCTATGATCCTCAAAACCTACAATATGTTCAAGAAAGAGGATGACAAGAGAAATGGAAAAAAAAGAATACAATCTGATAAAAAACTCTCATGAATATTTAATGGCATAAATGATGATTACAAATAGGCCCTCGGGCTTACAAATGAACAACTAAGCTGCTCCTCCATCTCTCTCCTCTCTTGGATAATGAATCAGACCCTTTCCTCAACAAAAAAACTCCTATATATAGTGTATCATCCTTCCTACTCTAAAGAGGTCGAATCTCGAGTGGTTGCACTGGATTCCCTTTTCTCTAGGAGTTGTTACAACAAAGTGAAACAAAAAATCCACCTAGCTCCTATCTTTTTGGATCTTATCTATTGTGATAAATTCCTTTTGAAACAGATCATGTTGCTTGTTCTAGTTATTGAACACATGTCCCTCATATCCAACTACCTCCTAGGAAACCATTCGAACCCCCTCATACAAGTGGCATCCCTCCTATAGCTCGGATTTATCAAATTGTTAGAGTTCAGAACGCTTTTGACAACATGTGCTACAAACATTTTTGTAGGTTATGATTTCAACTTTTGTCCCACACGCCGAACTAGGTCAGGCTATTTTTTAGTTAGAAAGCCCATGATATTATGATTCATCTCCAAAAAACATTTCAAAAGAAACTAGATCGGCATTGAAAATATATGATTAAAAAATGACTTTGTTGTGTGCTAATTTGCTACAAACTGTCCCGAAATACCAATTCGCGATGCATTTGACATCACACACTATGAACTTTCCTATAGGTGTTTGTTCACCTCCAAAATGATTCAAAACTTTAAAAATTTCCTAAGAAGTTGGGAAAAACCTTTTAGAGCCTGCTACAAACCTCTTGAAACATGAATTAACCTTTAGAAATCATATGAATATGCTAAATTTAGCTCATGACCCAAAATCATCAATTAAGTTGTAATTGTATGCACAACAACAGTTGGAGGATGGATAGGATGCAAGTAGGAGGTTAGAAAATAAGAAAATAAATCCAACTTAGATGAGGTTGCAGATAGGAAAAAATGAAGCAACTCTGTGTTATACAGAGGATTTGCAACACACTTGTTAAGTTCGCAGCATGAGTTGGACTAGGTTTTTATGACAATCTTGCAAGACTTCCCACATCTGAGGATACAAATTATTTTGAAAGGTTAAAACCTCGGACGTAAAGGAATCTCAGTTGAAGAGGGTTTGATCTATTTGAGAAAAAAGAGTTTGCAGTGCTAGTTTGCAGTGCAGAGTTTGCAATGCATAGTTTGTAGCATCATGAAAAACATAGTGAATGAGGTTATTGTTGCAAGAGGAAAAGGAAAATTTATCTTTAATATAATATACAAATTTTGAAAATGGCTAGGGTTTAGGATACCAAAGCTTACCCCTATCTCTTTCATGATGATTAACACTATCATGACACCAAAACTCTTTCATGGACTAAGGTCTGAATTGTTTGACTCCTAAAAATTTCATGTGCTAACATTGGCTCCACAAGGGATGGCATACTCCCTATGAGATTAAAAGAGCATTGCAGTTCCATTGCCTTATCCATTGGGCTACAGAGTCTTATTGTTGATCTACTAGAAACGAAGAAACTAAAAGAAACAAAAATTCTCATATGATGAGCTTATTCCCCTACTTTTAACCTGATCTCTGATATGCTTGATCAGGTGACATCAAAAATCTAGTGCATCCATGCAAGGACCATGTCTATTGATTTAATTCCTTGCATAAACCTACTTAATGGCAATTCAAGTTGAAAATTAAATCCAATCTGAAAATTCATCCACTTTGAAGAACAAATTCCACTAATTGATTATAGGTAACTCATAAAGGTCTCTTTCTCTTATGCTTCCAACAGAAATGCAAAAGTACCTTGAAGAATATGTCTGAATAACACGTGTTGATCGATAAAAAGGAAATGACAGTATGTGTCTATAGTTCCTTCATGTTCACAAGTATATAGTAACATACAATATCCTTTCTTCACTGTATCCTTTTCTTCAAATGCTGATTTTTCTTGTTCTAAGTTTTGAAATGCAAGATCATTCTCAGAATAAATGGAAATAGTCTGATTATTTTCCTTATCATGCATTTCAACCTCAATAAAATTCTCCATATATAGAACCATAGGATCACTAAGAACATGGAAAGGTTGTTGTTGACTTATAATGTTATCATTATGTTTCAAAAAACTTGTGTGATTTTGCAGCTCAACTCTCTCTGCTCTATAATCAACTTCAAATTTTTCATTCAAAATCTTAAATGAAGAAAATCATAAGGGAAATGACTTTCATCCAACTAAGTCGCAATTTTCCCTATGGTAGAGGTCATAACTATCATAAATGGGTTGAATGTTTTTATAAAACTATTGAAAAGAATAATTTTCTAGATGAAAGGATATTTCTGATGTTTTTTTGAAATCAACCTCATCATAATTATTGTACTCATCATATACATGTAAAAAAAAGGCTTCTTGAAGATCATAATTCAAAAAATTAGGGACAACACCTTGCTATTCAACAAACTTCTCTACCAACTCCTCCTCATGGCATCCTTCTTGTTCATGTTCACTGTCAACTATGTCTTCATTCCACTCCTCATCCTTAACTTGATCTAAAAAAAAATCCACAGGATTTGAGATTGTCCTCAACCTCTTGAGCATCAATGAACATTTGTTGCAAGGTGACAAGCCTCCTTTGTAGGAGAATAAGAGAAAAATATGGATGAAGAGTTGTTACATAACACAATCTCGAAACAACTTCAAGAGATAGGATATCTAAAGGCATGTTGCAATAAAAACTACAAAATTTCCTGTTGGAAATAATAAGAGATTCATCCTCGCCTCTTTTCAAATCATAAAACCCAGCTAAGTACTGGTCAACAGATTTATTCTCTTCCCAGTACCTTGAAAATGCATCAAATAACTTAGCCCATGAACCAATGGAACTAGCCTCTAGATTTTTAAACCACAAAGCAACATCTCCAACCAAAGATTTGGCAAATAACCTCATAGCAACATCCTGATGCATGATTTCCAAATTGTCAATGACATTCTAAAAAGATCCCAAATACTTCTCAACTATAAAATATGATATTCTCTAACAAAAAGAAGCAGCAGATATTCTAAAAACCTGGAAGGGTAAGAATGAAGAGTAGATGGCAACTTTAAGGGTTTAAACATTTTTTCTCTTATTTTGGACTCAACATCAATAGGCTGAAAGTGAGTTTCAATGGATTGATTGCAAATTCCAACAATGGTGGTAGAATATGGTTCTATGATCAAATACAGTGGTGAATCAGTTGTATCATTCACATGGTTACATGATTGGTCATGTTCATGAAGGATTTGAATACAAACATTGTTCTCATATGTTTCAGATGAAGGAGTAGGGTCAACATCAACTATGTAAGAAGAATGCATATCTTCTTCTTTCAAAGAGGTATATACAATAGTAGGATTATGGTCATCATAGTAAACAAATAAAGGGATGTTTCTCTTTATACACAAAGGAAAGGATAGGAAAGAACTGATAAAAAAGAATATGAGCTCTTGAAGAAAACTTATATCTTGATACCTGGACTTTATGTGTCTTCCTTCCATTTTTTGTTCGAGCTCATTCCTCAATGGAGTCTTGTAACTTGATTCGAATCACCGAAAAGTTTCTTCAAATGTGTGCATTCTCCATGGTGAAAAATTGTAGTCTGTTATGTCACCAATCCTTCCTCACCATAAAGAATTAGTAGTAATATGTGTCATACAACCCATGGAAGATCTTCAACTTCTCCCCCAACAACAACGCCAAAAATGTTAGCACCAAGAGTTTTTATTAGATTGCTTTAAGAACAATCCCAATACCCATTAGAATATAAATGGTTAAAACAAGTTTATACTTGAGTGGATTGGTAATATTGAGTAATAAAGGGAGAGGGCATCAAACTATCTGCAGAGGCATTCCATTGGGCATGGATTCATTTAAACTGTATACCCGATAAAATTTTATATAATGATGAGTAGAAGCATAGAGAATATGACAAAATGAATAACACCCATTATACAGAAATACTTTTGCAAACAGATTAAAGATTGCTTAAACAATAAACAATGATTTAATGAGAAACCTACAACAAATCCTTTGTTGTTCATGAATCCATCAATCAATGGAAGCTATGATCCTCAAAACCTACAATATTTTCAAGTAAGAGTATGATAAGAGAAATGGAAAAAAAAGAAAACAATCTGAAAACAACTCTCACGAATCTTTAATGGAAGAAATGTTGATTACAAACATACCTTCAAGCTTACAAATGAGCAACTAAACTGCTCCTCCATCTCTCTCCTCTCTTGGATCATGAATCCAACCCTTTCCTAAAAAAAAAAACTCCTATATATAGTGTATCATCATTAATACTCTAAAGAGGTCGAATCCCAAGTGGTTGCATTGGATTCCCTTTTCTCTAGGAGCTGTTAGAACAAAGTGAAACAAAAAATCCACTTGGCTCCTATTTTTTGGATCTTGTCTATTGTGATAAATTTCTTTTGAAAAAGATCATGTTGCTTGATATAGGGACATAACACATGTCCCTCTTGTCCAACTACCTCCTAGGAAACCATTCAAACCCCCTCATACAGGTGAAATTCCTCCTACAACTCGGATTTATCAAACTGTTAGAGTTGGCAATGCCTTTGACAACATGCACTTTGAACTTTCTTATAGGTGATTATTTCAACTTTTCTCCCAAACGACGAACTGGGTCAGGATGAGATTTGGTCAGCAATTCCATGATATTATGATTCATCTCCACAAAAAATTTCAGAAGAACCTAGATTGGAATCTAAAATTTATGGTTACAAAATGACTCTATTGTGTGCTAATTTGCTGTAAATTTTCCCAAAATACCAGTTCACAATGCCTTTGAGAGCATGCACTACGAACTTTCCTCTAGGTGCATGTTTACATCCAAAATGTTTCCAAACTTTAGAACTTGCATAAGAAGTTGGGAAAAACCTTCCAGGTCCCGCTACAAGCCTCTTGAAACATGAAGTAATCTTTAGAAATCATATGAAGATGTTAAATATAGGTCAAGACCCAAAATCATCGCTTAAGTTGTAATTGTATGCACAACAATAGTTGGAGGGTGAATAGGATGCAAGTAGGAGGTGAGAAAAGAATAACAAAACTCCAACTTGGATGAGGGTAAAAACAGGCATAATTGAATCAACTCTGTGTAAAATAGAGGATTTGCAGTGCACTTGTTAAGTTCGCAGTGCCAGTTTGCAATGCCAATTGGACTAGGTTTTCATGGCAAGCTTGGACGAATTCCCACGTCTGAGAAGAAAAATGATATTGAAAGGTTAAAACCTCGGACCTAAATGAATCTGAGTTGACGAGTGTTTGATCTATCAGAAAACAAAGAGTTTACAGCGCCAGTTTGCATCGCACAGTTTGCAACATTAGCAAAAGCATAGAGGATAAGGTTATTGTTGCAAGCGGAAAAGGAAAAAATATTTCTTTTGATGTAATATAACAATCTTGAATTTAATGGCCAAGGTTTAGGATACGAATGTTGACCCCTATTTCTTTCATGATTATGAACATTATCATGACACCAAAACTCTTTCATGGACTAAGGTAAAAAAAAATTCACTCCTGAACATTTCATGTGCTAACATATCCAACAAAAATTCACTCCTTACTTTGATCTTCTATAGCTTTCCTCCAATCAAAAAGGATTCTATCCCATGCATGGGAAATGGAAATTTTTAAGTGAGTGACTTCCAGTTTCTTCCTACTCCAAGCCTCATATGGAGTGACTCCCTTGACTTATTTATGAGGAAATATATTATGAATGTAGGTTGCAAATTCAATATCTTAAGTCCATAAATTTGGAGACAATTCTCTATCCTACAACATACAGTTGGCCATCTCTTTGAATGTCCTGCTCTTTATCTCCACTACCCCATTCTATTGTGGAGAATATGGAATTGTGTATTGCAACACTATACCTAATTATGAAACTCCACCTTATTCCCTGAACCTCAATGAGTTATTTTATAGACGGATAGAACATTCACTTAAATATTTGGAACATGAAGTTCATCTTGAAACCATACATTGTCTAGATCAACTATACCCCTACCGCACACCTCTACAATATAATCATCTCCCATGAATATCGGTCATCCGGAACAAGTCTCTAAGTATGAGAAAAAATTATTTGATGAGGCCAAGTGATGGGTAGCCCTTGAATCAAGAACCCAAACATTAGGACAATATGAAATAGAAAGTAATGTATGACCATTACCTCTTTTTGATGATGATTTTTTCCTTGCATTTTCTGGAATACAATCCTTGAGGTGATGTTGCTCAAGTGTTTGTGCCATGATAACCATGGAATTTTCATGCAAGAAATATCAGGATGTAACCCCATGTTACAACAAGAACACTTTGTCTTCTCCTTCTTTCCTTTTGATGCCTTGGAACTCGAACTCTCATCTATGGAATTTTTTTTACCTTCCTTCTTATTCTCTTGGTCCTTCTTACCCTTGTTATTATGTTTATTCTTCTTTGAAATTCCTTCAAATGTAAGCACATGGGGATTGGAATTATTAAGTGTCCCTATTTGGATGAGCTTTGCTTGCTCATGGATAAGTGACTCCATGAAATCATCTAGGGATGGCATCTTCCATGCAGACCCCATAGCCAATCTAGTAGTATGGAAAGACGAAGTGTAGACATAATACTCTGGTCCTAGTTCTGTTAGTTGAAAATATTGATTTTTAATATTTCTTATCAATTCCAAAAGCCTTAACATGAGAAAGATAAGTTTTAAACTTACAGAAGTAGTCCTATAGGGTCTCTAAATATCTTGGATTCAATTCATGTAGATCATTCTCCAGTTGTTGACCTCTTAGATTTCCTTTCTTTCCTAGAAAATCCTTCAACTTTTTTCCAAACATCATTAGTATTCTTGCAAGTATGAACATGAAAGAGGAGATCTCGAGAGATGCTCAAGAAAAATATCTCGTATTATTCATCCTTTTTTTGAAGTATTTTTATTTCTCTATGGATGAAGTAGTCTCAACCTTAGTCCTCTTGGTGATCCTATACAAACACTTGTTTTGAAGTAGAAGCTCTATACTTGGATTCCACTCAAAGTAGTGGAAGGGTGTCAAGATCACTGCAAAAGATTGTTGATCCATAGTTCTATATGGTTTGTCCAATATGATCTATAAACCTGTAGTAAAAGTGAATACTCCCTCACATTAATGGCTTTAATACTATGTAGGATTAAACCATAATCTAAGACTTAATTGTGAGAAGGAAATACTACACTAGCTGATTACAAAAGAGAGAGAGGAGAGAGAAAAATGGAATCAATCTTCACATTTAAGAGACTAAGAAACCAACTCTAATAAAAATGTATTGATCCTTGATAATGAGTACAATATATAGGACTCTGCAAATGAACAATAATGTGCGTTAGGTTGTCATTTCAAAGTAAAAAAGCAACTTCTCCCAATAGCAACAATTCACTAAAGTCAAAAGTTGCTAATAATAAGAAAAGGTAAAAAATATAGGTGTGAACTTAGTGAGAACTCTACATAAATTCAACATGCATTATATAATATAAAGATATCTTAGAATAAAACTAGAGTCCAGGAATGGAACTAAACTCCTAACTGAGTGATAATTTGTTAATTATGGAAAGTCACTAAATAAGTGAAGTGAGTTAACTCGAAGTATTATATGGGTAATGTGCACTTACCTAGGAGGATAATATTCCTACTCAAGTGAACTCTGTAGCCATGAAATAAGAAATATCTCATAAAATTAAGGGAATAGGAATTGTCTCCTAAAGAATAGGAATTTGCCTAATGGTGGCTAAAAAATAGGAATTTGTCTAATGGTGGATAAAAAATAGGAATTTGTCTAATGGTGGCTAAAAAATAGGAATTGGCTTAATGGTAGATAAAATAGAGGAATTTTCATAATGGTGGTTTATGAGCCCACAGTTTTGGAAACCCATGGTATTTTCCCATGGTATTACATATAGGAATCCAGTGTCTACAAGTAGACCTCCTATAGATAGCAGACCTCCTAAATAGTAGGAAAAGTGGAAAAACTGAGTATGTCACTAAGTATGTAGTTGAGTATGTACCCCAATAGTTCTCTCCATGGGTAAAGGTTCACAAAATGGAGGCAAGCTAATGCAAAAGGAAAGAGGTCAAGCGTGACTTTAATGGAAGTAAGGGAGATCAAAGAAAATAGCAACATAGAAGCATGTACCAATACATAAGAATCAATATGTATGTGCAACCACAAAGTATCCTAAAAATGATGAGAACCCCCTCAAGATATGGCCAAATCATAGACGAAGAGAGAAGGATGAGGTTGAACTTTTAGTCATGGTAGGTCTAAAGGAAGGTTCCCTGGATTACAGGAAATCAGAGCATGGGGGTGAAAACTAGGGCACTCATGGAGGGTAGGCTCTACCATGCAAGTTACAATGTGAAAAAGGAAGGTTTGATGTTGCAACTTGACGAGATCGAACCTAAGGCTTTCTGAGAGTAAAATGGATAATTAATAATACAAGATGGTATTGTAGAAAAAAACCTATCCATATGTAATGACCCTAGTTGGATAAATGATTAAGAAATTATAAAGTAAAACTAATTAGGGGATTAATTGTGTTAACAAGGTATTAATTAAACAAAGATGATTTAATGGTATTAATTAAGTAAGTTATTAATTAATTAAGGGTTATAATTGTGAATAATTAATTAATTAATAATTTAACTACAAACTACATTTAATAACTTACGTGATGGATTTAATAGATTAAAAGGTATATGATATAAAATGGTTGCGTATACAACAAGGGATAACATATGAATCCCGAGAAGATAAAATCATTAACAGGAAAGGATAAGGGTAATAAATGGGTTAGGTAGGGAGTAAATGGAGGGGGGAGAGTTGGTGAAGGGGGGCATAAGGAAGGAAAGGAGTTGACGGGAGGATGATTCCACGGGAGTTGGGGGAATGGATTTGGGAGCTGGGATTCCACGAGAGTTGGGGGAATGGATTTGGGAGTTGGGAGTATTGCAGAGAGAAGTGAAAATTCATGAGTGGTATTGACATAGTGCACCGGAGTTGTTGGGGGTTTTGGGCACGGAGGGCCAGGATATCCGTTGATATCTTGGGGCTAGGGAGCTACCTAGTTGGCAGGGAGGACGGTTTTGGGTAGTGTTTTGCAGAAGCGGAAAGGAAGCAAGCTGCGGACAACAGAAGGGATAATAGCATCAGGTTCAGGTAATTATTACAAATTTATGCATTGTTTTAATTTGATATTAAAGTTATTATTCATTGAATAATTATTTACATGCGTAAGTTTTAGAATATTTGGAATTACTGAACTAGCAGAAATTACTGTATTGTTGGTAGAATTACTATATGTTAAATTAAAACGGCCATTACATTTGGTATCAGAGTTGTAGTTGAAACACTGGAGCCTTAAGGGCCAAATTCCCCTCTGCTTAACCTGCAAACAAAACACATAAATTTTAAAATAAATAAATAAATGCAAAGCAAATTTACTAAAGTAAAACAAGTAAATTATGAATACAACCAGGGTGAAAGGTAGACTTTAAAGCTTTCAGTGTAATTCTTGTTTTCAAAAAAAAAAAAGTAATGTGATTTGAGTTTCAGATCTGTGACTTGCTGCTATTTTCTTTAGCTTAATGTATTTCAGTTCCTAGTAAAAATCAGAGTGCAGTTTTGATAGAGATTTTAGCTTTCTATTTTCCTAAGTAGCTAGGTTAGAAATCAGACTAGGGTTGTTACAAAGTCCAATGATGTGGATTTTAAAGCTTAAGATTGCCATCTGATCTGGGTACTGACTTTCCCATCAGGCTCAAGATTACCATCATCTTCAAGTACCGCTTTTCCCAGTAGGCTAAAGATTACAATCATATTCAAGTAGCACTTTTCCCTATTCTAATACTTATAAAATTTTCCCAAATTTGATGGCCCCCGTGAATGACAAGACCGCCCTTATTATTCAAAGCACCTCCTCCAACTGTTGATGGGTTCGGGCTAACTTGATTTTGCAAACTAGTCGCAACCATATTCTACAAAATTGTCCCAAGTGTGTTGCATATAATCAATCCTATTGTTCAAAGACTAACTTCTTAAATAGACTCCTCCATCTTCTTTGGCAGCAACTTACTCTTTCTCGAAAGAAAACTCTACAAAACTTGAATTTCTTGTCTCTGTATTGCTGCCTACTAAAATCAATACTTACTTAATGCAAGGAACTACCAAAAAAAAAACAGGAGATAAATAACCAGAGAACATTATAACTCAAATAAATTCACAAAAACACAATGAATTCTCAACGCAACACAATTTCAAGCTAATTGAAACACCCTTCCATAAGTCCCAATTCCTTTCAATGCCAACCACTTGAAATATTGAAAATACATCTTCATCACTATCCACAGAAAATTTTTATTGGTGTCCTTGATATCTTATTTTTCTTACAGCTTATTGTTATCCATAAACAATTATCATGGAAATTCCATAGAACATATCTAATAATACCCAATAAGCATAACCCCTCCAAAAACGATAAGCATATGGTCCAACTTTCAATTTAGCAATTCACTGTTTTCATATTATTATTGTTTGACATAACCACTTACTTAGCATATATGGGGCCTGAATTCAAATACCTCGACTTGAGACGCTCGAGGACCTTGATCGTAACAAGATGGGATGCCATACATGCATCCAAATTAACAAACATGAGCCTCTTCCCATTCGGTTCCCCCACAATAAATGTTCTGGCCCTCAGCCTGAGATGAATACCAGAGGCAATCTGTTCCATGTTGGCATAGCCCATCATGTTCACATCCGCAGCCGGCCCCGTGATGTCATATGACCTTGTGCTGATCAGATACGTGTCGTTGGAGGAGGCCACCAAGGAGCCATAAATTAGCACACAGAGGGTTAAAATACACAGAGAACGAGCAAAATCCTTTGGATCAGCCATTGAAACTGGTGATTCAAGATGGGATATGGCCCGCAAATTTACCATCAAATTGTAGAACCAACAGAGTGGTGTGAATCCCTCAGACAACAATTGAATTAAACTATGGACAATAGGTTCTGGACTAATCTCCTCGGCAGTCGACAATTTCCGATCGCCCATCTCCTCAACTGACCCGCTGAGCCACAACTTCAATCTTCTTCACGATTTTGTCAACATTCAGCAAAATGACTGCCGCAAACCTACAATTAGAAAAATCGGAGGCTTATTGAGGCTTGTGACAAACTCCACCCAAGCAAAATGTCGACTGCATAGTGAAAACCTGCTATTCGAGAAACCAGTGAGATTTTAGGTATATTTGAGTTGGGATTCTTCTGAATAATGTGTAGAGTAATCGAGGGTGGAACAGCACTAAGACATGCAACCTCGAACCAGAAATTGGGCGCATATATTCTCTGAAACCCGAAAACCTATTACAGTGATTAAAATATACAACATAACTTCTGTATTCAGATTGGAGATGCACGAAGCTTGGGGCATGCCGGTTATGGCTGAAATGTTGAAACCCCCCTGTTCTCATCCCCTCCTTCGTCCTGCTGAAATTTTGATCTGATTAAAAGCTGTGAAGATATTGACTGTAATGAAGATCCTGAGCATGCAGAGGGGTTCGGGCTTACCACCGGCAGCTACAGCCACATGGTATTTTTTTTATTCTAGATAAGGGAGCGAAGGGCATGTGGGTCGCATGCAAGCCCCACGTTGCCGACTTATGAGTCTTCGGGCAAGTGGGTGGCGTGCAATCCCCACGTTGCCAATTCAAGTCTTGGGTTTTAAATTTCGTTTATTTAAAAAAAAAGGTATTTTGCTTAATTTTAATTTTAGTTTTTTTATATATATATTAAATTTTCCGTTATATTTTCTTTAATTTGTTTTAAATTGAAATAAATTTCTAGTGTAATTAAATTAATTAAATTAAATATATAAATTAAATTACGTTGAAAACTATTGTAAGTATTATTAAATATTATTTAAAAAAAAATAAAATATATATATATATATATATATATATCATTTTAATATATTTTATTAACTTTTAATAAAATTAAGCTTTATTAAACTTTTAATAAAGTTAAGTAAAGTCAATGTAGTTTAATAAAATATATTAGTTAAGTTTGAGTAATATAGGGCTAAAAAAAAAAATGTTTTTGGGGTCCATGAGACTTGAACCCCGAACCTCCCCACCGTGCAAAGCTTTGACAATGGTTGCCCTACCAACGCGCCATGTGTTGTTTCTTTTACAAATAATTTCACATTTGAATACTTTAATTGTCATACCCAAGACCACATGCCAAGCTATCAAGCGCCTTTTAGAGCCATACAAGTCACATGCCAATCTATCAAGCACCAAAGACATAAATGGAGGAGCCCACCAAGGGACGTATGTGCTCAATGCAGGGTCTTAAGAAGAACACTAACGTCGAAAGGTACATAGCGCTGGTGAACGCCGAAACGTGGCTGGCAGTTGTGGACGATTTTTCAGTCGCTACAGTTTAACCCTATTTAATCATTAAACATGGTAATTATATAACCTTACAACATTTTTTTTAATGTGATTAGGTAAACGTTTTAAAAAAAAAGAGAGAGTAAACATGCTAAGGGGTACCCTGATAAATGCGAGAAAGTTATGAACAATACATCTAACCCATTGATTTTGGAGGACGACTAAGAATATGCCAGCATCTTCAATGCATAGCCATCAGATTAGGGTTTGAGGTTAATTAAGATTAAAAGATCATTAATTGTGCCATTGTCAATAGGTGTACGCATATCAGCCTAAATTAATAAACATAAGGTCGGAAGTCATTTTTAGTCAAGTTGTAAGCGTAAATTAAAAGGGCTCAGACTAGGACAAGCGGGAACGAGGTGACATATGTACTAGGAGAGTAAGCATAGGAAGTGGCGAGTGAGGTGCAAGGCTAACGGAGCTACAGGGCAAAGGAACCAATAGTTATTTTTGCAGAGTCGAAGAAATCAAGCTTAGACGCTTAAACCTAACCCTAACCTAGCCAATCCCATAATGGAGTAATGTCTTTTTACAGACAAGTAAAGAAAACTTACGCCTGACCCTATTTCTAAGTTTAGTAGCACCAATTTAAAACATCCTGGAACTCACCCTGACAACTTTGGTTGATGCAAGTCAAAGCATATAGGATAGTCAGGACTCAAGGGAGTCGAGGCAGGGGAGCGTCGTCGTAAGCACCGCCAACACCGCCAGCACCACCACCACCATCGCCCGAACTCACCCTCATACTACGCTCATTGGAAGCCATCAACGAGACTATAAAGGGGCGACAATCAGCAGGGACTGAAGTAGAACGACCACCGTCTGGAACGGGTAATCCAGAAGCATCAAGGGATTCAGAGGGAGGACCTCCACCTGAAGACATCACGTGAGAGTTGCAGAAGATCAAACTTTCGGAGTTTGCCGGAGGTCGCGCCAGTGAACGTGCGGAAGCATGGTTGGAAGGCATGACAAGGTGTTTTGACTTAAGGGACTATCCGTCCAACTCAAAGGCGAAGATCGCCATTTTTTAGTTAGGGACAACGCCTTGAATTGGTGGGGCAACATGGAAAGACAACTGCACCTTATCACAGACACAGTATCTCGGGAACTTTTCGAGGAAAGGTTCCGAAGGAAATATCTACCAGCGTACTACGAGGAACAACAGGTTGGGGCATTTCATGCCTTAGTACAGGGAAACAAAACTGTAGAAGAATATGAGATCAGGTTTATGGAACTGGTTAAATATGTGTTGTATATGGATAACGACCGACGACAGGCAAAGCGCTTTGTCTATGGGTTGAACCCTAAGATAAGAGCTATGGTGAGGATGTGGAAGTCGTCTTCAGTAGCGGAGGCGGTAGAAAATGCACGTTATGCGAAAGAACATATGAACTTGACCGGGGGTACAAGACCGACATTTTTGCATCGCCCGGGGTTCGTGGGAAAGGCCCCGAGGACATTTCCTAGGGGAGGAGGCTCGAGGCCACCGCCATATGGTAACAGATTCGCGCCAAGGATAGTAGCTGCAGGGATTTCAATGGCAGCAAGTGCAACATCTCGTTCATTGCCAACGGTGCAGACAGGACCACGACCATCTCAGGGAATAGTGAGGATGGGCAGGGGTTCCAGGGGAAGGAACTCATTTCAAAGACAGACACATAACAATGCACAGGTTCAATTTGGTGTTACCTATTGGGGGTGCGGGGGACCCCATTACCAGCGTGACTGCCGGGAGTTACAATCAGGGTTCGTGCATAGAGAAGGAAAGGCGTCGATGGGGAGAGCAAGTAGCAGCCACCATATTTACACAATAGTTAATAACCTCCAGGACGAACATGAATACATGGTGGTTGAGTCATCAGGTACGCTAAATCATATCAATGTTAAGATTTTGTTTGATTCTGGTGCGACAGATAGTTTCATTTCACCATCTGCATTAGAAAAGAGTGGGTTGGCAGCCTACGAGCACGATGACTTTAAACAAGTCGAGATGGCTTCAGGGGGAAAAAAAGCAGTAGGACCTAGTGTCGATAACTGTATAGTAGACCTGGGAGTGTGTACTACCAGGTTAAAGGTATACGTCACTGCTCTTGGGGCGTATGACCTAATCATTGGAATGGATTGGTTAGCAGCTCATCAAGCTTTGGTAGATTTTTTCGCAAAGAGGGTGCTTTGTGTCGATGATGAAGGAAGACCAGTAGAGATCCAGGGTATACAAAGAAAAGTGTCTCTACGCTTTATATCCACTATGAAGGTTAAGCAATGCTTGAGACAAGGGTGTCGACTTTATGTAGTCGAAGTAGTGAATGATAGGAAAGGACCCTCATTGGATCAGTATCCGGTATTGTTAGAATTTCAAGATGTTTTCCCGAACGAGTTACCAGGGTTACCTCCTAAGAGGGAGCTTGATTTTACCATTGAGCTAAAACCTAGTGTAGAACCAATTTCCAAAACTCCGTATCGGATGACAGCGCCGGAACTTTGTGAATTGCAAATGCAGTTGAAAGAGTTACTGGACTTAGGGATAATAAGGCCTAGTGTCTCACCTTGGGGCACACCAGTAATTTTTGTAAAGAAGAAGGATGGATCCTTACGACTGTGTATAGACTACAGGGACTTGAAC
>ML777126.1:1790950-1842837 GCA_009831015.1 Picea engelmannii
ACAGACTAATCTGCAGGTTATGGGCTATGAAATAGCCAAGGGATAATGATGATGAAAGTGGATATCAGGACCACTAACCGAGAAACATTATGGTATGAATATTGTATTTGGAATTTATATTGGTTTGGATGCATTGCTATGATGTGTGGATCAGTGCATGATTTCAGGTAACAACACTGCCCAAAACCAAATAAACGATGACAAAACCTCCAGCAACACGGTGCCACTGTATATTCCATTATAGGGTGTGGACCCTACTTCTGTTAGGAGGAGTGGAGGCATTTCCCACCGTGTATCCTCCATTGTAGGGTGTGGATCCTAGTTATGATTAGGAGGGGTGGAGGCATTTCCCACCGTGTATCCTCCGAAACCTAAAGTCATGGGAGAACGGTGCTAGTTCATGCTTCCCAAGACGTGTGATGATGACTCTCAGATGCCTGCTAGGGAAGCTTGGTAGAGATAGCGACACTTCCACTTATAGGTTCTATTTGAAGTTAGGTCAATATAGTTGACGCTCCAAGATAGTCTAGCAGAGGACGGATAGGAATGGAGATGGAAGTAGGTTAGGGAGGAAGGATGAGTAGTACTAGTTGAGAAAGTATGGAGATCTGGCTTGTGGTGGAAGTTAATGTTTTTCCTTCAAAAAAAAAAAAAAAAGAAATGAATATTCATTATTATGTAACTAAATCAAAGTTGTTTAAAATAAAATTGTTGAACCAGATAATAGTAATTAAAGGATTTCTCAAACAATTGATTGGTTTGTTGTCTTTTATAAAAGACTAGTTTTGCTGACTGGATTGGATGCGTACATATAATACTAAAGGATGACAGTTTGATTATTAGTACATGCACAAGAATTGTATGTACTAGCTACACATGCAATTCTTGTACATGTACACTAGTATGTGTGAGTTTTCTTGACTTACTTACTAATAATGTTGGTCACTTGTTATGAATGTGTGAACCATGTTTCTTTTCCGTTGTACCATAAGATACCTTAACTTCGGGATGAAGTTTCCTGAAGGGTGGGTGTATGTAATGACCCTAGTTGGATAAATGATTAATAAATTATAAAGTAAAACTAATTAGGGGATTAATTATGTTAACAAGGTATTAATTAAACAAAGATGATTTAATGGTATTAATTAAGTAAGTTATTAATTAATTAAGGGTTATAATTGTGAATAATTAATTAATTAATAATTTAACTACAAACTACATTTAATAACTTATGTGATGGATTTAATAGATTAAAAGGTATATGATATAAAATGGTTGTGTATACAACAAGGGATAACATATGAATCCCAAGAAGATAAAATCATTAACGGGAAAGGATAAGGGTAATAAATGGCTTAGGTAGGGAGTAAATGGAGGGGGGAGAGTCAGTGAAGGGGGGCATAAGGAAGGAAAGGAGTTGACGGGAGGAGGATTCCATGGGAGTTGGGGGAATGGATTTGGGAGCTGGGATTCCACGGGAGTTGGGGGAATGGATTTGGGAGCTGGAAGTATTGCAGAGAGAAGTGAAAATTCATGAGTGGTATTGACACAGTGCACCGGAGTTGCCGGGGGTTTTGGGCATGGAGGGCCAGGATATCCGTTGATATCCTGGGGCTAGGGAGCTACCTAGTTGGCAGGGAGGATGGTTTTGGGTAGTGTTTTGCAGAAGCGGAAAGGAAGCAAGTTGCGGACAACAGGAGGGATAATAGCATCAGGTTCAGGTAATTATTACAAATTTATGCATTGTTTTAATTCGATATTAAAGTTATTATTCATTGAATAAATTATTTACATGCGTAAGTGTTAGAATATTTGGAATTACTGAACTAGCAGAAATTACTGTATTGTTGGTAGAATTACTAGATGTTAAATTAAACCGACCATTACACCATATATGTCAATTTGAAATGCATACCTTAAGTTCAGTTGATGTCGCCATAAAAAAATATTTCACAAAACGTCATCGAGTCCTGTAAAACACATACAAAACTACTAGACTTGAGGTTAAAATGCATAGTTAAATCTAAAAAAAATACAAATGTTTTAGGATTTTTTGGATATATATTGCCTATCTATTTTATGTACATATGGGTCAACTCTTACTTATGAATCCAAATGATGTAATTGGAATCCATGGTTATCTACATGCATGCAAATATGCATGCTTAATTTAATGACAAATGTCAGTCTAACATAGACACAATTAACAATTGATGTAACCCATGTTAAGCTCCTAGCCTCACCATGGGTGTGCATGTGATGAGGTCCAAGGATATCTATCTGACAGATGAAAATAAAGCACCAAACATTATAATCATCAAACCAAATCAACCCATGCACAAAAATAAAAAGGCACTCACATCACACACCTATGTAGAATGAACTATTTGTCTTCATAGTTTATGAAAAGTAGGGCCCATTGTGAGGCTTTGACCAATGATCATTTTTGTCATAGATGAACTCATGGGTCATTGTCAACATCATGTGGAACACCATTCTAGGGCCATGCCACATAGAATTGATTTTTTTCATACTAAGACACTCATTGTGAGTATTCTTGCTAGGTATTACAACTCCTTCATTATGTCCATCAAGACAAAAATGATGCAAAAAACATCCAGCTTCGGTATGATTGAGAGAAAAGAATTCAATGACAATTTTCAAATAAGATGTCTAAGGAGGAAAATGTTCAAAACTAGGAATTTCACTGAATTCCCCAGCAAATGCCCCTAGTCCTGGATCAAAACTCATCATGTTAACCCTCATTAGTTACAAATCAGGAAGAAGAGATGATTGGTGTGTCACATCTTCCTTTCTCTTATCTAAAAAAACCATGACTTCCAATATGGCCTCTTCTAAAGGAAGGTCAATATCGAGAAAGTTAGTGAGTGTGGAGAGTAAACATCCCAAGTGGATAGAGTAGGCTGATCATACTCTGTATGAGGATGGATCTTTTGACCAGTGTCAACTGGTGCTGACGGGATCACTGATGAGGAAATTTAAACCATTGTGAGTGGCATGTGAGCTCCATAGGAATCTACTTCCTCGAGATGAGGTACCACCCAAGGATGAAAAGACTTGAGGAATATACTAGTAACATAAGAGATCATACTAATAGGAGCCACACTGGTGAAAGGAGGTGGTGGAGGAAGGGTAAATGTACCCATCAAGGAGGAGGATTTGAGCATCCCTATTCCATTGCTCATATATTCACTCTTGGAATCATTGACAAAGGGCACATTGGAGCCCTCATTGGTCCTAATGTCAGGCATGTAGTATACAAGTTGATCAATGGTCAAGATATCCCCTTAATGAGGAAAGAGAAGCACCTAAAATACCGATGAGAGTATAGTCATTATCTCATAAAAACAAGTGTGCCGAAGTAGAATATTTTTCTCTAAAGGGGCATCGACCACTTTAATTTCCACTGAAATGTTCTTACAACCTAACTCTATGAGAAATGTGAAGATGACTCCATGAGGTCAAAACATGTGTCCATCAAATGCCTTTAGCATGGGGTTATATGGATAGAGATTTGGAGAGCCAATAGCTTTCAACATGAGATGGGAATGATACAAGTGGAGGCTCCTTCATGAACAACCGTTCTAAAGATTCTTTTCCCACAGACTATTACTTGAATTTGATTTGAATAAATTTGGTGGGATAGCCTATGTTATGCTTGATCGAAATCAAATATATGAAAATTGGAGTTCGAGGGGTCAACCCCACCAATGGCCGACAACAATGCCTTACACTACATCATGCAACTTTGTAGGACGTCGAGAGAAGACATCAAATAAGTAATTTGGTGAACATGAAACACAACATTAACTCACTAATCATTAATAAACTTTATAAATTGAATATATGTGTAGTAATAGTTAGATACTTGTCATTTGAGAGTAATAAATTCATACATTTCAATTAATTACTACAATCCCTTTTGTTAGTTAAATTTAAACTGTGTTCACATGAGTTACAAAAACATTTACAAGAATTGAATTGAATAAAAGTTTTACAAACTATTACAAACTATGTTGATTAATGTGTTACATAGACATAGTTAAATTCAAGCTCAGTTCATGTTCATATGTGTTACAAAGAAATTTACGATAATGGAATAAGTGACTTACAAAAACAATTTACAAGTTATGTTGATGAATGTGTTAAAAATACATTTACAAGAATTGAATAAGTGATAACTTACCACTCATAAACTTAAACATTTACCTTTACCATTTTATAAATTAAATATATATAGACATTTACTATTTTATAAATTAAATATTTGTAATAGTTAGTTAAGTTCGAGTGTCGTACCAAACATTCATTCATTTCCTAAAGTGTTATGCATATGCTCTGTATCACTGCATATCCCTATATTAAAATTTAGTTCGACTAAGAGGATTAACAAAGGTTTTTGGTATTAATGGTGAGCCATGTGTAACATCTGGTGGTTATCTACATGATCTGTATTGTTACGTAAGATCCCTATATTAAAATCTGCTGGGACTTAATTTTTTCCTTGGCGATGACGTTGTTTGATTCATAAGGGCAATGAAGTCAGATTCCTTTGTAATTAGTCTAGCAAAGTGTTTTAATGAAATCCACCCCATCTCTTGTTTTACCCCATTTCTTGTTTTGCCATTCGTCTTTTTTTTGTGAGCGCATGGCCGGCCATAAAAGTGACAGCATAGCACCATGAAATTAAAAGAATGAACGGACGCGTATGGCATGCATGCACTGCTCAACTGACGGTGAGTTCCTACTGCGTGACGGGAGTTCAGGTATATAAAGGATATTTTCCTTCAACAGAAATGCAAGTAGCCATTGCTATTAGTACTATACATATTTTCCTTCAACAGAGCATTTGGAGAGGATATGTTTCTTTACCTTTCGTAAAGAAAAATGCCAAACCCTACTTCAGGCGTTATCTCGCACGGAAAGGTATGGACTGCCCACGTTTTACAGTCCCGTATAATATTTATTTTTTAAACTTTTACAGCAACAGTAGGGGATTTGACAATTCGTTGTGTTAAAAGAAATTTTCGATGTTCAGCAATGTGCCTGGCTATGAGAAGCCAGGTATAATTATAATCATAATCAGTAATAGTAGTTGCTATACGATATAGCCAACCACAATTTTATAAAGGCTTTGTCTAAATATTTGTTTTGAACTTTTTTATCAGAATACAGTGAATTTTTTTTTTCTGAAATTACCATTTTTTGTTGTTTAAATTGCATTTTTGAAGGTATATATATGTGGATTGTTAAAAACTCTCCGCACTATAATTATACAAATTCAATTACTCAAATATATGGAGTTTTAAATATATAGAGTTTCACAATTTTTTACAGGATTTCAGTAAAAATTAGATCTGAAAATATATACATAAAAAACTCCAAAAAGTGGGAGGTTCAACCATTTTTGACAGAATTTCAGTAAAAATAGATCCGAAAATATACCCATAAAAAACTCCAAAAGGTCCAAAAATATACCCATAAAAAACTCCAAAAAATCGAACATCTTTAAACTAAGCTCGAAGCTCGTTTTATAGAACGTCTTTAGACTAAGCTCTTTTTATAAAAGCGAGCTACAATTTGCATTTCACCTTCTTCTTCTCAGCTGCCAGGCCACTGATCTTCTTCCCCCAGTTTTTCGCCCTCAGCTGCCAGACCACTCATCTTCTTCCCCCACTTTTTCGCCATAAGCTGCAGACAACTAGATAATAACCTTCTTCTTCTCAGCTGCCGAGCGACTGATCTTCTGCCCACAGTTTTTCTCCCTTAGCTGCAGGCCACTAGATAATAGTAATTCTCAGCTGCCAGGCCACTGATCTTCTTCCCCCTCTTTTTCGCCATCAGCTGCAGACCACTATTGACCACCAGATAATAGTGGCCTTAGGTATCTACCTGGATTTTCCGTATCCTTCATATCTCCATATGAAACGAACATAGGATGAACATTAGTTCTTTATATTTGTGCCTAAAGAATGCGAGGTGATCTACCGCCCCAGCTCAACTTCCAGGCCACTGATCATCTTCCCCCTCAGCGGCCAGACTATTAGACAATAGACCTTACGTATCTACCTAGATTTTCCCTATTCTTCATATGTCCATAGAATGAACATCAGACAGGTCAATTGTCTAAGTGTGGTAGTTTAGTCTCCACATGTCACCGCTTTCAATCCTGCTTATTATCATGAATGTCCAGCCCTCCCTCCTCAAACTGCCTGAACCTGGGTGAGACAGGTCTGTCCGTTTGCCTCAACCCAAAAACCAACTAGTTATTTGGGTCGCAAAAACCAGCTAGTTGTTTGGGCTGATGAGGAAAACATTAGTTGTTTGCCCCAGTTATCCGGCTGTTTCATCCCAAAAGCCAACTAGTTAATTGGGTCGCAAAAACAATTAGTTATTTGTTTCATCCCAAAAACCAACTAGTTATTTGGGTCTCAAAAACAATTAGTTATTTGGGCAGGTGAGGATTATTTAAACTAGTTCTTTGGGCTGGTGAGGAAAACATTAGTTATTTGCCCCAGTTATCCAGTTGTTTCATCCCGAAAACCAACCAGTTATTTTCCAAAAACCAACTAGTTATTTGGGTCCAAAAAACCAATTAGTTATTTGGGCAGGTGAGGAAAACATTAATTATATGGGCAGGTCTTTCAGCTTATGTCATCTGAAAAGCCAACTAGCCAACTACTTACTTAGGTCTTTCAGCTTGTCTCATCTGAAGAGCCAACTAGCCAACCCTTACTCACGCCTTTCAGATTGTCTCATCTGAAAAGCCAACTAGCCAACTACTTACTTGGGCAAGTGGGTCAATTTGTCTCACCCCAAAAGCCACTCCCTCTTCCCAAAACCCCCCTCCCAGGCCTGGAATTTGACGTCCCACAGGACGTTTTTTCGGTTTTTAGACGTATTTGACACCGGCTAATAAAATTTACACGTCATCATTGACTGGCATGAGAATTATCTACCTTTCAGTTTGACGTGTGACCGCCTTCAATACCCGTCAAAAACTCTAGTGGGTATACGGGCTAGGTAGTAGGGCTAGCCTGCTAGGTAGTAGGGGTCACGACGTGGAAGGATGGATGTTGGTGTTGAACCATTGGCTTGCGGTGTCTTGACTGCTGGCGAGCGTCTGCACATCCCTGTTGTTGACTCCCACCGTTACTTCCACGCCCAAGTTCTCAAATGCCCCGAGAACGGTGGAATCCGCGTCAAACATCCTCATTTTTCCAATGCCGTATTGTGTGTACATGCCTACCATGTCTTTTGGCGAAGGAAAATTATCACCAATTCCGCTGTAGCAAACTCCAATCGACTGGGCATCTACAAAAGAAAACAACAATTGCTGTGATTTAAAAACTGGAAATATATTTCGAGCATCTAATATATCAGTATCGAATTTAGTTGCGATTTAAGATCGCCTATCAAATTTGATTGCAGCAAAACTACAATGCACATAATGGTATAAACAACATGGCAATAATTCATTATTTTTTTGCAGTTGAAATCCATGAGAACTGTTTCTGAACAACCCAGACTCAAACTTTCAACTTCGTTGAATTAACTTTGAGAAAGTGTATAGACAACACAATAAATTCTTGTTGCAGTAATTGCACAAGCATGGATTTTATAGTGTAAGGATTGGATAAGAGCATAAATCTTTCTAATCCCGACATCTAAATCAGTACTGTTTTTTCCTTTTTAATTACACAAGCATGAATTTTATACAGCAAGGATGAGGATAATTTTTTCTAAACCTGAGATCTAAATCTGTTCTGCATTTTCCCTTTTTGTCTTCGATTTTTTCTAACATTCCCTTCAGGTTGCAACATTCCATTGACTCTTTCACAGTGTGTGGGATACTTCAAAATTACTAGTTCTATCGATTATGTTTTTGTCTGATCGCTATAGAAAGTATTATAATTGTTTATTCAGATTACTTATTTGTTTACCACCATATTTTAGATGGTGGCTAGCCTAATTAAAGCTCATGAAGTAGATGGCCATAAAGGATGTCATAAAAAAATATTATAAACCCTAATAATGGAACCCGAACAAATGTTCCTGCTCATGTAGACAGTGCATGCAATTGATGATAATCACTTACTACGGTGGAAGGCTAGAAGCTGAGTTAACCACCTAGTTATACTTATTCTCTTGTAGCTGTGAACAATTATTATCCTATTATGTGAGATTTTGGATGGACCGACTCGGACAAGGTTTTAATAAGGGATAGAAACGGGGATGCTGGTACTGGAGTAACAAGGGATAGACATTGGTGATCATGGCGAATTGGTGATACATTGTTACTGGTCAACTAGGGGCTATCTCTGGGCTGGCTGGTTCTGGCAGGCTTTGTATGAAACCAACTTTGATGACATTGATACAAGCGTAATTTATGGTTGTTACAGTATGGATACGCCTGGGATGGAATCTACTATGAAGGCATAAATATTATAGCGATACATTATTATTCTGGCAGCGATAATCGGGATTCGGGACTGAAACATAGTGACTGGATGATGTGCGTATGGTAGGGTATATTTTGACATTTATGATTTTGGGTAAAACGTTAAGTGACAGGGATGAAAATAATTTAACCATCATCAATTTTTGTCTTGACAGGTTGGGTAAATTTGAAATTCCAGGCCTGCCCCCTCCCTCTCCCCTGAGTTAGGGGAGAGTTTGGGCAGAGCACCAAAAAGAGACTAAACAACCGACCTATGATTTATGCCTCCTAACGTTCGATTTATTAAGCATAATGTGTGTTAAAATTTGATTTATTAAGCATAAAGGAGATAAAATCATGCATCGATTTATCTTTCCGACGCTTCGTAGATCTGGGTTAAAATGTAATATAGGAGGGAATATTTAGATACGGGTTAAAATGTAATAAAAGAGGGAATGTCTGATAGGGATGAGAAGGGGTAAGAAAACATCCTACTGTTCCAACAGTGTTGATAACAGAAAGAAATATAACTAGTTTAGAAAAAGACTTCCATATCGATTACCTACTAACGAGAATAGTCAAGCTCGGGTGGAGATAAAACCTTGCTTCGTTATAAGACATTTATGTACAATTCTCAGTATCAACTCAGTTGGACTAGGCATCGCGCAGATGAAAGGCAGAAAATGCTCTTTGTTGTTATCCCACTTCAGCTCTGCCAATGGACGTAGCTGCGGCCAAGGCCTGTCCGCCTTGACATTACACTGTATAAATTTCATAATATGAAATTATTAAAGATACTTAAACAGTCCAATATATGCTATCACGTTGGCATTACCCAATGTTTAAGTTGGTTAATGGCAGCTTGTGGGTTGCATTAACCTATCACGTTGGCATTACTCAATGTTTAAGTTGGTTAATGGAAGCTTGTGGGTTGCATTAACCAATCTTTAGACTGGTTAATGGCAAATTGTGGGCGAATTAGGATGTTTAATGCAATATCAAACAATAGTTTCATCGACCTTTTATCATGACAATATCAAACAATAGTTTCATCGACTTTTTATCATGACAATATCAAACAATAGTTTCATCGACTTTTTGTCAAGAATACAAGTGAGCGCTTCAACTGTTTTTCAGAGAATTCCAATATCGTCATATCTCACACACTCTATCTTTCGTGAATGTTCTAGATTTTTCAGATCCTTCCATACTCTCTATAAACACACACTCCATCCTTCGTGAATGCTCTAGATCTTTCATGAATTCTCCAGATCTTTCAGATCCTTCCATACTTTCTATAAATACAAAGGGGATGTAACCATTTCATTCATTGAACAATACAATTTGTTTTAGTATGTATTTTATTGTGTTCTTTTGCTTTTGCCCACACATCGTGATATCAGAGCAGGTAAAACCGTGAGAGCTGAAGAGCAGTAGCTTTGTGAGCAGTGTGGGTCAGGTGTTGGGAGTACAGGCAGCTCCCCATCATTGTGAGGATTACTCACCCAATTTGTCCCGGCATTGTTTACAAGTAAGGAGCGGTAGGCCAACGATGTTAGAGGTTGCAGTAAGCGGACGTCGTGAAGATATTGCCCCGATTTCCTGCTCAGGTTCATTTGAAGGCAAGGCCGGCGGTGCATTCCTACTGTTAATCTGCTTTTTCCGACTTTACAACGGCAATGCGCTGCTGTAAACGTGAATGTTCCTGAAGTTGAATTTTTTCAAATAAATATCTTCTCTCTGCTTCAGCCTCATTTAGTAGTAATTTCAGATATCTGCTAGCAGTTCATAGAGTTCTTGTCGAGCTGTACTTATGTGTTCAATATTTTGAGATACTATGTGTATTTCTGAGTTTTGTACTATAGTAGCTATACTATTTTCTTCATTTTGGTATTTGCTGCCACAGTTCAGAGAAGAGCAGCCCATCTCACCTGCGGTTTCTCTTAGTTTGTTCCTCCCAATCAACGCCAGAGTTGCTCATATTTTTGCTGTAGGGGAATTGAGTCGTGGACACTTGTGCCTCTTAAAGACATCCAAGAGTATAGTGGACCCCCGTAATGAAGGAAAACAGAGCACACTCACTGGAGTAGGGAGCTGTGAAGGAATAAATTTCGAAAAGAATTGTAAACAACACTCACCCTCCTTTACTATATAATCTCTTGGCTATTTTGAAAAATAAATTTTGGAGGCTTATTTTTTAAGAAATGGCTCAGCAATTTTTCTGATTCCAATATTTTCTATGAAAAATTATGATAATTGGGCATTTAGAATGAAATTAGCGTTTGACTCATATGAGCTATCAGATGGCTTTGCAGATAATTGGACAAGCGTTGGACGATTCAGTTGTTGGAAGGATTAAACCAGCCACTATAGCCAAGCAAGCATGGGACATTCTAGAGACAGCATATCAAGTCACTAGCAAGGTAAAAATTGTCAAACTCCAAGCACTTAGAAGAGAATTTGAAAACTTGCAAATAAAAGATTATGATTCAATAGATCAGTTTACATATCGTGTTACAAAGTTGGTTAATCAAATAAGACAAAATGGTGATGAGCTAGTAGATAGAAAGTTGTAGAAAAGGTTTTAAGAAGTTTGCCTAGAAACTTTGATGCAATTGTTGTGGTAATTGAAGAATCTAAAGATTTGACTACATATTCTATGGATGAGTTGGTTGGTTGTTTGAAAAATTATGAAGACAGGTTGAACAGGAATGACAATACCTCATTGGAGCATGCATTCAAAACACAAATGACATTTGGCAGAGGCAAAGGAAGAGGAAATCTAGGATTCAGAGGAAGAAATAATTTTCAAAGAAAAGAAAGAAAGAATCAAGACCCTGGAAGAAGGAGAAATCAAAGTTTCAACTCAAGGGAAAGCAATCGCAACCAGGCATCTCAAAGGTATGAAAAATAAAAGATTCAATGTTATTACTGCAAGAAGTATGATCACTTTGCAAATATGCCAAAAGAGACAAACATATATGAGAAAGAAGAATGCACATTTCTCTCAGAGTAGTTCTGAGACATTGTTTATTACATGTGATGTAGCTCAAGAAAATGCAAGTAACATTTGGTTTCTTGATAGTAGTTGTAGTAACCATATGACTGGAAATAAAGGGTTGTTTGAGGATTTGAATACATCAGTTAAAGAACAAATTAAATTGGGTAATGATAATATTGTAGTAGTCATGGGAAAAGGTGTAATCAATGTAATAACAAATAATGGAAATAAAACTATTACTGATGTTTGTTTGGTGCCTGGTTTGAAGCATAATCTCACAAGTGTGGGACAACTTACCCAAAAGGGTTATAGAGTTTCTTTTCAGAATAATGTATGCACTATATTTAATATTCCTCCTAGTAAAATGGTGACTGCAAAGATTAAAATGAAAGACAACAGAATGTTCCCACTTCACATGAAAAGTGACATGATGGAGAAGATTGCAGCAAGTTTCAAGGCATCAAGTCAATATTAAGCATGAATATGACACTTGAGGTATGGCCATCTAAACTTCAAAGGATTGTGTCTATTGCAAATAAATGAAATGGTAAAAGTTTTACCACCTATTCAAGCACCAATAGTTCATGTGAAAATTGTATTTTGGGAAAGAAACATAGGATAATCTCTCCAAAAGAGAAGTCATATAGAGCTTGGGAACCTTTAGAAAATGTGCATACAAATTTATGTGGTCCAATGCAAACACCATCATTAGGGGTGAGAATATATTTTCTAACATTCATTTATGAATATAGTAAAAAAACATGGGTTTATTTCTTCAAACACAAATCTGAAACATTTGACAAGTTTAAAGAATTCAAGGCATTGATTGAGAAACAAAGTGGTCTATCCATTAAGATATTAAGATCAGATAGAGGAGGAGAATACAAGTCAAATGAGTTTTTGGTGTATTGCAGGTATCATGGAATAAAAGAGAAGTTCACTACAAGATATACACCTCAACAGAATGGTGTTGCAGAACAGAAGAATCATACAATAATGGAGATGGCAAGAAGCACGTTGAAAGGCAAGAATCTATCTAATGAATATTGGGTTGAAGCTATAGCTTGTGGAGTGCATATATTGAACACGATTCCAACAAAGATTGTGAGGAACATGATTCCTCAACAATCATGGAGTGGTAAGCATCATAGTGTTTCTCATTTTAGAGTATTTGGTTACATTTCATATGCACATGTGCCTAAACAAACAATGAGTAAATTGGATGATAAAAGTGAAAAATGCATTTTTATTGGTTATGATGAACAATCTAAGGCATATAATTTATTTAATCCTAGAACCAAGAAAGTCATTGTAAGTAGAGATGTTGTATTCAAAGAGGAAGAATCATGGGATGGAAATATAGACAAGACAATTACAGGTACAAGAATACTATATGAAGAAAAATGAGAAAAAGGTCTAGGAGAACAATCAAATGAGCAAGGAGGAATACCATCAAGAATTCCACAAGAAGAAATCTCACAAAGGCAAGTTGAGCAAGGAGAAACATCAAGTCCACACGTAATTTATAACTCAAATCTTACACTTGAATCACTAAGATCAAGATTAAGAGGCAAAAAGACTAGAAGCTTACAACAAATATATGATCAAGGAGATACGATAGATTTGCAATCCAATTTTTCTCTATTTACTCAAGATCCTATATATTTTGAGGATGAAATTAAGGAAAAACATTGGATTAATGCAATGAATGAAGAAATGGAATATATTAAGAAAAATGATACATGGGGTGTAGTTGATTTACCTAAGGAGAAAGAATGCATAGGTGTGAAATGGGTGTATAAAACTAAATATAAGGCAAATGGAGAAGTGGACAAATATAAGGCAAGATTAGTAGCTAAAGGATTTTCACAACAATATGGAGTTGATTACAATGAAACATTTGCACCTGTAGCAAGACTTGACACAATTAGGATGGTACTAACAAGAATCATGGGATGGCAATATAGACAAGACAATTACAGGTACAAGAATATTATATGAAGAAAAAGGAGAAAAAGTTCTAGGAGAACAATCAAATGAGAAAGGAGGAATGCCATCAAGAATTCCACAAGAAGAAATCTCACAAAGGAAAGTTGAGAAAGGAAAAACATCAAGTCTACAAGTAAGTTATGACTCGAATCCTACACTTGAATCACTAAGATCAAGACTAAGAGGAAAAAAGACTAGAAGCTTGCAAGAAATATATGACCGAGGAGATAGGATAGAATTGCAATCCAATTTTTCTCTATTTACTCAAGATCCTATATATTTTGAGGATGCAATTAAAGAAGAACATTGGATTAATGCAATGAATGAAGAAATGAAATCTATTAAGAAAAATTATACATGGGATCTAGTTGATTTACCTAAGGAGAAAGAATGCATAGGTTTGAAATGGGTGTATAAAACTAAATATAAGGCAAACGGAGAAGTTGAAAAATATAAGGCAAGATTGGTAGCTAAAGTATTTTCATAAGAATATGGAGTTGATTACAATGAAACATTTGCACCCGTAGCAAGACTTGACACAATTACGATGGTACTAGCTATTGCAGCTCAACATAATTGGAAAGTTTATCAAATGGATGTCAAATCAGCCTTCTTGAATGGATATTTAGAAGAAGAAGTCTATGTGCACCAACCACCAGGGTATGAAGTAAAAGGACAAGAAGACAAGGTTTACAGGTTGAATAAGGCACTTTATGGTTTGAAGCAAGCACCAAGGGCTTGGTATAGTAGGATAGATTCATACATAATACAAAATGAATTCATAAGAAGCACTAGTGAGCCTACACTATACACCAAAGTCAATGAACAAGGTCAGATATTGATTGTTTTTCGATATGTTGATGATTTGATCTATATAGGTAATCTCTCTACTGATATGTTTAAATTAGCAATGAAGAAGGAATTTGAGATGACAGACTTGGGGTTAATGAAATATTTTCTCAGCATTGAAGTCACAGAAAATGATAAGGGAATTTTCATTTGCCAAAGTAAATATGCAAAAGATGTTTTAAAAAGGTTTAGAATGTTAAACTGCAATCCAGTTTCCACACCCGTCGCATTTGGCACAAAACTAAGTAGAGAACAAAATGAGATGGATTTTGATTCAACTATATTCAAAAAATTGGTTGGAAGTTTGATGTATCCCACAATGACTAGGCCAGATATAATGTATGGAGTCAGTTTGATCTCTAGATTCATGGATACACCAAAGAACTCACATTGGCAAGCATGAAAAAGGTTATTAAGATACATTGTAGGGACTATGAATCATGGCATACTGTATTCCACTTCAAATAATCTACAGTTGGTTGGATACACAGTTGTGGCATGGACATCAAAGAAGAAACCAATAGTGATAATCTCATCAGTAGAAGCAGAGTATGTAGCAAGTACATCAACAGCATGGCAAGTGGTTTGGATGCAAAGAATTTTAAAGGATCTAATGCACAATCAAGAAGAGCCTACTACAATCTATTGTGACAACAAGTCCACCATTGCACTATCAAAGAATCATGTTTTTCACAAGAGGACGAAACATATTGACACTAGATATCACTTCATTTGAGAACTTGTCAACAATGGAGAACTCATCCCACAACATTGCAGATCAAAGGAGCAACTTGTAGACATATTTGCAAAGGCTTTAGCACAAGACCAATTTGAGTATTTAATAGAAGCATTGGACATTGTAAATATTGATGTAATTAGTAGTAGAAATTAAGGGGGAGTGTTGGAAGAATTAATTTCTCTACCTACCACCGACGCTTCAACTATTTTCTAGAGAATTCCATCACCGCCATATCCCACCGAGACTCCATCCTTCATGAATGCCTCAGATATTCCAGATCCTTCCATACTCTCTATAAATACAAAGGAGATGTAACCATTTCATTCATTGAGCAATAAACGCCTCAGATATTCCAGATCCTTCCATACTCTCTATAAATACAAAGGAGATGTAACCATTTCATTCATTGAGCAATAAAATTTGTTTCAGTGTGTATATAAATACAAAGGAGATGTAACCATTTCATTCATTGAGCAATAAAATTTGTTTCAGTGTGTATTTTATTGTGTTCCTTTTCTTCTGCCCACATAAGAAGGCCCATAAGAATGGGCAACGAATCTCAATATTGATAAAGTGTGAAGCCCAATAATCACAAAATAGCCGACTTCTACACTTCATGAGTTGTTTCTAAGCGGTGTGAGAGCGATGATCCCATGTATCTCCAATGAACTTGATTGCAGTCACGTTTTCCAGATAAATTTGATTTCAATCATATTTTCCAGATAAATTTTTGGAGATTATGATAGTGTGAATTATTCTGTTTTTGTCTTGGTTGGTCTTGAGTCTAATTCCAACTGCTGAGTAGTAAATATTGATATTCTCTACCGGCATGTCCCTTACCATGTAGACATATATGTTGGAGATCGGGTATTCATAAGCTATTCCATGCTCATGTGGAGCTATAATCGTCACTATGCGGACCACCACATTGCTGCAACTGAAACAAAAAGAATGAGGACGTCTTTTTTATTTGTGTAATCATCCATTTGACCTCTATATTTATACGACGTCATTTTTCTTTATTACGAAGGTGTTCTTTTAAGGGAGAGGCTCTCTGCCAATTTTGTCTCAAGGGTCAATAGAAAGAAGGCACATATCAATGTAGTTAAGATGTGGTAGGGTGGAAATGGATGGGAACTTTAGAGATTACATAATAATTTATTACAGAAGAAGAAGAAGAAGCACCGGCTAATTCTAGATCAAGATTCACTTAGACGCACAACCACGATTGCAGGAGATCGATCGTCACCTAATAACACTCGAACGACTAACTCTCGACCAGGCTTCACTCAGACGCACAACCACGGTTGCAAGAAATCAACTAACTCTCTTTCTCTACCAAGATTCACTCGGATGCATAACCACGTTTGCAGGCAATCGATCATCGAATCCCCGGGCGCGTAACCATGTTTCGAACAGCCAAGCATGTGTGCAAGTTCTTCCTGAAGAGGTTTCCAGGAAAATTTATACAAGGAAAACTTTACTTCGACGACCTCTAGGTAGATTTGAGCGTGGGGACTGTCCAACTCAATGGAACCAAACAGCTCCGGGGTTCCCTCCATTGAGGCTTCTTCTCATCCTAGCAATGGACAAGGTTTCTTTTTTGTCTGGCATAAGTCCAGCGTAATAGAGAATGGAGCTTTCAATCGGTGGGATTCATTGCAGTTTCAAAGAATTTTCAATGGAATTATTACCTATAAAACAAGGTAACTAGCACCCGTTTCCTCTAAAGCCAATTCATTTGTAGCATTTTCATTCTTTAAAAGTTGTAGATTCGTGCCGAAACCAAAAGAATTGATGGGCTTGTAGTGGCCTTCAACATTATCTCTGGTACGAGTATGGTGATAGGACTTTGCCATGGTACTCGCTATCAGGCCTAGAATTTCAAATTTACCCAACCTGTCAAGACAAAAGTTGATGAGCCAGAATAATAATGTATCGCTATAATATTTATGCCTTCATAGTAGATACCATCCTAGGCTTATCCATACCATAACAACCATAAATTACGCTTGTATCAATGTCATCAAAGTTGGTTTCATACAAAGCCATAGCCCATAGTTGACCAGTAACAATGTATCGCCGATTCACCATGATCACCAATGTCTATCCCTTGTTACTCCAGTACCAGCATCCCCATTCCTATCCCTTGTTAAAACCTTGTCCGAGTCGGTCCATCCAAAAGCTCACATAATAGGATAATAATTGTTCACAGCTACAAGAGCATAAGTATAACTAGGTGGTTAACTCAGCTTCCAGCCTTCCACCGTAGTAAGTGATTATCATCAATCGCATGCACTGTCTACATGAGCAGGAACATTTGTTCGGGTGCCATTATTAGGGTTTATAATATTTTTTTATGACATGCTTTATGGCCATCTACTTCATGAGCTTTAATTAGGCTATCCACCATCTAAAATATGGTGGTAAACAAATAAGTAATCTGAATAAACAATTATAATACTTTCTATAGCGATCGGACAAAAACAGAATCAGTAGAACTAGTAATTTTGAAGTATCTCACACGCTGTGAAAGAGTCAATGGAATGTTGCAACCTGAAGGGAATGTTAGAAAAAAAGGACGACAAAAAGGGAAAATGCAGAACGGATTTAGATCTCAGGTTTAGAAAAAATTATCCTCATCCTTACTGTATAAAATTCATGCTTGTGTAATTAAAAAGGAAAAAGCAGTACTGATTTAGATGTCGGGATTAGAAAGATTTATGCTCTTATCCAATCCTTACACTATAAAATCCATGCTTGTGCAATTACTGCAACAAGAATTTATTGTGTTGTCTGTACACTTTCTCAAAGTTAATTCAACGAAGTTGAAAGTTTGAGTCTAGGTTGTTCAGAAACAGTTCTCATGGCTTTCAACTGCAAAAAAATTATGAATTATTGCCATGTTGTTTATACCATTACGTGCATTGTAGTTTTGTTGCAATCAAATTTGATAGGTGATCTTAAATCACAACTAAATTCGATACTGATATATTAGATGCTCGAAATATATTTCTAGTTTTTAAATCATAGCAATTGTTGTTTTCTTTTGTAGATGCCCAGTCGATTGGAGTTTGCTACGAYAGAATTGGTGATAATTTTCCTTCGCCAAAAGATGTGGTAGGCATGTACACACAATATGGCATTGGAAAAATGAGGATGTTTGACACTGATTCCATCGTTCTCAGGGMATTTGAGAACTCGGGCATGGAAGTAACGGTGGGAGTCAACAACAGGGATGTGCAGACGCTCGCCAGCAGTCAAGACGCCGCAAGCCAATGGTTCAACACCAACATCCAGCCTTCCACGTCGTGACCCCTACTACCTAGCAGGCTAGCCCTACTACCTAGCCCGTATACCCACTAGAGTTTTTGACGGGCATTGAAGGCGGTCACACGTCAAACTGACAGGTAGATAATTCTCATGTCAGTCAGTGATGACATGTAAATTTTATTAGCCAGTGTCAAATACGTCTAAAAACCGAAAAAACGTCCTGTGGTATGTCAAAGTCTAGGCCTGCTAGCTATGATTAATTATTTTAGGATTCCAAATCTATATAGGGTCGATGATAATTGGGACTGCTTGGCCTCTTCAAAGTTTATTCCATTACATGGGTCAAGGTAGGTACTCTTCTTACCTTGGAATTAATACTCTCCACGACTCTTTTTTTTTCATTTATTTCCTTATCTAATCCATAAGGTTGAAAATGTCCTTATCTAATCCATAAGGTTGCAAGTCTCAGTAACGGGTGAGGTCGAAGATAGCCTCTCCCTTAAAAGAACATCTGCGGCCCCATCCTTGCCCACATCTTGGAAGGTGCCCGTAGTGCCCTCTCACAGTGGAGGCCATGGATAGAGATGGTGGAAAACTTGTAGAACTATCTTGGGAAATAGGGTTTCTATTACATAAAATGTTCAAGAAATAAGTGAAACAAAAGAAATAATTCCAAAGTCTTTTAATACATAAGGTTGCAAGTGTCAGTAATAGGTGAGGTAGAAGATAACCTCTCCCTTAAAAGAACACCTGTGGCCCAACCTTGTTCGCCCATATCTTGGAAGGTGCCTAGTGGAGGTCGTGGCTGGAGATGGTGGAAAACCTAGAGAACTATCTTGAGTAATAGAGCTTCGATAGACTATTATAGAGAATGATCAAGAAATAAGTGAAGCAAAAGAAATAATTCCAAATTCTTTTAATCCATAAGGTTGCAAGTCTCAATAACAGGTGAGCTTGGCCCTAGCCTTGTTTTCCCAGAGCTCGAAAGGTGCCTGGAGTGCCCTATCATAGTGGAGGTTTTGGATGGAGATGGTGGAAAACCTGCAGAACTATCTTGAGTAATAGAGTTTCTATAGACTATAATAGAGAATTATCAAAAAATAAGCGAAACATAAGAAATAATTCCAAAGTATTTTAATACATAAGGTTGCAAGTCTCAATAACAGGTGAGATCTGAGATAGCCTCTCCCGTAAAAGAACACCCACGGTCCCAACCTTGTTCACTCGGATCTCAGAAGGTTTCTGCAGTGCTCTCCCGTAAAAGAACACCCACGGTCCCAACCTTGTTCACTCGGATCTCAGAAGGTTTCTGCAGTGCCCTACTGCAGTGGAGGTCATGGCTGGAGATGGTGGAAAACCTTTAGAACTATGTTGAGTAATCGGAATTCTATTATAGAGAATGTTCAAGAAAGAAGAGAAAGAGAAGAAATAATTCCAAAGTCTTTACATCAATTGACATTAGAAGAAGTAATTCCAATGTCTTTGCATCAATTGACGACCATTGGCAAATGTTTTTGAGGGAATTTGCAAGGTACTGTGCTCGCAATTTTTTCCTCTTTGTTAAATTTAGTATCTCAAAAAAATTATTGATGGCTTTTGCAGTAGGTGGAAAACCCTAATTTCAAAATAGTCTAAAAATTGTAAATGGGTTTAGATATATGATAATTTTACACTATAATGAGATTAGATTGATTTTTAATTTTAATTATTTATTGTGCACCGGTGGCCAGAGGTTGTCAATGAAACTAGAAGTTTTTTAATGAATATTGGTTTTTGACTTTGTTTACAATCGTTGTAGTGCGAGATTTGTTTCTTGATTTTGATTACGATTTCTATCTACTGGCATGTAGCACAACAAAATGCCTCTTCATTTACAATCATTGTAGTACAAGATTTGGATCTTGATTTTGATTATGAGTTCTATTTATCTATATGTAGCACAAAAAAATGCCTATTCGTATCTACGTTCAGATGAAAAGGTTGCCTCATAATTAATGTAGATGTATAATCGTAAATCCATCCAACTAGATACTATGTAACCCAATTACATGGGATCAACATTGGGCATGCAAAAATAATAAAAATAACAACAAGGAGAAACTCACTTATTCATTATATTGGTTGAATTTCACCGTATTACACTCACGATGCACCTCATGCTCGGGTGTATCAAGAAACACACAAACATCTATCACTTTATTCTATCATATTAGTCCCAATACACATGATGAATAACATGCCAATGGATGTATAAAAGTAGTCCAACTGGGCACTTGTTAGAGGAAAATTATATATTCGTGGACATGCCACCAACTCATAAGAGTCTTAAAATGTTTTTGAGGCGTCCGAAAATAAACTTCACTCTGATTGTAACTGATTGGTTGACCCCCGCTTGGACTTACCTCTTCTCCGATGGCAAATCTAGTAAACAAATAGAGTATGCAGTGTAAGTGCCCATTAATAAACTATGCAACGTGAGTGCCCAGTTTTGGACAAATGTAAAACATATTGAACAGTAATTGTGAGAATGATACTCCTACAATGGATTCATGTTTTTATGGGTTCAATACAGTTTTCATTGTTTACATGTAAAGAAAATGCAATCTTGTTTATTAAGGGAAGGGAAAAAATTTCTGTTTAAGGGAAGGGAAAATTGTTTGCAAGTCATCATCCAATCCTAAATACGTTGAACTATTGTGGAAATTTTGTGTGGGCAGAAGCAAAGGAACACCATAAAATACACACTGAAACAAATTTTATTGCACACTAGATGAAATGGTTACATCGCCTTTGTTTTTATAGAGAGTATGGAAGGATCTGGAAGCTCTAGAGCATTCATGAAGGATGGAGTGTCAATGGGATATGGCGATGATGGAATTCTCTCGAAAACTATTGAAGCTTCAGTGGTAGGTAGGTAGGTAGAGAAATTAATGCTTCCAACACTCCCCCCTAATTTCTACTACTAATTACATCAATATTTACAATGGCCAATGCTTCTCTTAAATAGTCAAATTGCTCTTGTGCTAAAGCCTTTGTAAATGTGTCTGCAAGTTGCTCCTTTGATCTACAATGTTGCAGGGTGAGTTCTCCATTGTTGACAAGTTCTTGAATGAAGTTATATCTAGTGTCAATATGCTTCATCCTATTGTGAAAAACATTATTATTTGATAGTGCAATGTTGGACTTGTTGTCACAATAGATTGTAGTAGGCTCCTCTTGATTATGCATTAGATCCTTCAATATTCTTTGCATCCAAACTTCTTGACATGTTGTTGATGTACCTGCTACATACTCTACTTCTGCTGATGAGATTGTCACTATTGGTTGCTTCTTTGATGCCCATGCCATAAAACATGTTCCAAGATCAAATGCATATCCAGATGTGCTCTTTCTGTCATCAATGGTTCATGCAAAATCACTATCTATGTATCCAACAAACTGCAGATTATTTGAAGTGGAATATAGTATGACATGATTGATAGTCCCTACAATGTATCTCAATAACTTTTTTCCTGCTTGCCAATGTGAGTTCTTTGGTGTGTCCATGAATCTAGAAATCAAACTGACTCCATACATTATATCTGACCTAGTCGTTGTCAGATACATCAAACTCCCAACCAATTTTCTGAATATGGTTGAATCAAAATCCATCACATTTTGTTATCTACTTAGTTTTGTGCCAACTTCCACAGGTGTAGAAACTAGACTGCAGATTATCATTCTAAACCTTTTAAAAACATCTTTTTCATATTTACTTTGACAGATGAAAATGCCTTTATCATTTTGTGTGACTTCAATGCCAAGGAAACAGTTCATTAACCCCAAGTCTGTCATCTCAAATTCCTTCTTCATTGTTGATTTAAACATATCAATAGAGATATTACCTGTATAGATCAAATCATCAACATATAGGCAAACAATCAAGATCTGACCTTGTTCATTGACTTTGGTGTATAGTGTAGGCTCACTAGTGCTTATTATGAATTCATTTTTTATCATGTATGAATCTATCCTACTATAGCAAGCCCTCGGTGCTTGCTTCAATCCATAAAGTGCCTTCTTTAACCTGTAAACCTTGTATTCTTGACCTTTTACTTCATATCCGGGTGGTTGCTGCACATGGACTTCTTCTTCTAAATATCCATTTAAGACCGTTGATTTGACATCCATTTGATAAACTTTCCAATTATGTTGAGCTCTGATAGCTAGTACCATCCTAATTGTGTCAAGTCTTGCTACGGGTGCAAATTTTTCATTGTAGTCAACTCCATATTCTTTTGCAAATACTTTAGCTACTAATATTGCCTTATATTTGTCAACTTCTCTATTTTCCTTATATTTAGTTTTATACACCCATTTCACACCTATGCATTCTTTATCCTTAGGTAAATCAACTAGATCCCAAGTATCATTTTTCTTTATAGATTCCATTTCTTCATCCATTTCATTAATACAATGTTCTTCCTTAACTGCATCCTTAAAATATATTCTTGAGTAAATAGAGAAAAGTTGGATTGCAAATCTATCCTATCCCCTTGATCATATATTTCTCGCAAGCTTCTAGTCCTTTTTCCTCTTAATCTAGATCTTAATGATTCAAGTGTAGGATTTGAGTCATAACTTACTTGTGGACTTGATGTTTCTCCTTGCTCAACTTTCCTTTGTGAATTTTCTTCTTGTGGAATGCTTGATGGTATTCATCCTTGCTCATTTGATTATTCTTCTTAACCTTTTTCTCCTTTTTCTTCATATAGTATTCTTGTACCTGTAATTGTCTTGTTTATATTTCCATCCCATGATTATTCCTCTTTGAATACAACATCTCTACTTACAATGAATTTCTTGGTTATAGTGTTAAACAACTTATATTCCTTAGATTGTTCATCATAACCAATGCAAATGCATTTTTCACTTTTATCATCCAATTTACTCATTGTTTGTTTAGGCACATATGCATATGCAATGCAACCAAATTCTTTAAAATGAGAAACATTGTGATTCTTACCACTCCATGCTTGTTGAGGAACCATGTACCTCACAATCTTCGTCAAACTCTTGTTCAATATATAGACTACACAAGCTACTACTTTAGCCCAATATTCATTAGAAAGATTCTTGCCTTTCAACATGCTTCTTGCCATCTCCATTATTCTATGATTCTTCCATTCTGCAACACCATTTTTTTGAGGTGTATAGCTTGTAGTGAACTGCTTCTTTATTCCATGATACCTGGAATACTCCAAAAACTCATTTGACTTGTATTCTCCTCCTCTATCTGATCTTAATATCTTAATAGATAGGCAACTATGTTTCTCAACCAATGCCTTGAATTCCTTAAACTTGTTAAATGTTTCAGATTTGTGTTTAAGGAAATAAACCCATGTTTTTCTACTATAATCATGAATGAATGTTAGAAAATATATGCTCCCCCCTAATGATGGTGTTTTCATTGGACCACTTAAATATGTATGAACAATTTCTAAAGGTTCCCAAGCTCTATATGACTTCTCTTTTGGAAAGATTTTCCTATGTTGCTTGCCCAAAATGCAACTTTCACATGAATTTATTGGTGCTTGAATAGGTGGTAAACCTCTTACCATTTCATTTCCTTGCAACAAACACAATCCTTTAAATCTTAGATGGCCATACCTCGAGTTCCATATCAATGCCTGATCTTGACTTGATGCCTTGAAACTTGCTCCAATCTTCTCCATCATTTCACTTTTCATGTGAAGTGGGAACGATGTATTGTCTGTGATTTTAATCTTTGAAATCACCATTTTACTAGGAGGACTACCAAATATAGTGCATACATTATTCTCAAAAGAAACTCTATAACCCTTTTGAGTAAGTTTTCCCACACTTATGAGATTATGCTTCAATCCAGGCACAAAATAAACATCAGGAATAGTTTTCTTTCCATTATTTGTTATTACATTTATTGCACCTTTTCCCACGACTTCTACAATATTATCATTTCCCAATTTAATTTGTGATTTAACTGATGTATTCAAATCCTCAAACAACCCTTTATTTCCAGTCATATGGTTACTACAACCACTATCAAGAAACCAAATGTTACTTGAATTTTCTTGAGCTACATCACATGTAATAAAAAATGTCTTGAAACTACTCTCAGAGAAATGTGCATTCTTCTTTCTAATGTCTTCTTGTTTATTTTGATATTCATTTGTAAAGTCACCATACTTCTTGTAGTAATAACATTGAATCTTTGATTTTTCATACCTTTTTGATGCCTGATTGTGATTGTTTTCCCTTGGGATGAAATTTTGATTTCTCCTTCCTCCTGGGTCTTGATTCTTTCTTTCTTCTCTTTGAAAAATATTTATTACTCTTCCTCTTCCTCTTAATCCTAGATTTCCTCTTCCTCTGCCTCTGCCAAATGTCATTTGTGTTTTGAATGCATGCTCCAATGAGGTATTGCCATTCCTGTTCAACATGTCTTCATAATTTTTGAAGGAGCCAACCAACTCATCCCTAGAATATGTAGTCAAATCTTTATATTCTTCAATTACCAAAACAATTGCATCAAATTTTCTAGGAAAACTTCTTAAAACATTTTATACAACCTTTTGATCTGCTATCTCATCACCATTTTTCTTTATTTTATTAACCAAATCCGTAACACGATATGTTGTGCCTTCTGATTTGATCTAAGTGCTTGGAGTTTGGAAATTTTTACCTTGCTCGTGCCTTGATATGTTGTCTCTAGAATGCTCCATGTTTGCTTGGCTGTAGTGGTTGGTTTAATCCTTCCAACAACTGAATCATCCAACACTTGTCGAATTATATACAAATCCCTTTTATTATTTTGCCTGTTTTCATCAAGCTTTTTCTTTTCATCAACATTCAAAATAGACTCGTCGTCTGGTTTAGCATAACAATTTATTACTATAACTGATAGCTCATATGATTCAAATGATAATTTCATTCTAAAAGCCCAATTATCATAATTTTTCCTAGAAAATGTTGGAATCATTAGTTGCTGATACATTCCTGATGCCATTTCTTAAAAAATCAAGCCTCCAAAAATAAACATTCAGCAAAAAAATAGACAGGGATTAGATCACTTGTGCACAAATATTCTTCCTTTCCAGCTCCTGCTCCCATAAATGTCTTGGAGTGCTTGCAAACAAAAACCCTTCAACACAATCAATACTCAAATAGATTAAATGCCAGTTTGTGAAATAAGGGGCAAAGTGTATTACAACTACAATTGTAAGAACACAAAATGAAATACAAAAGAAGAGCTACAACTCTTGTGAACTTCTCTTCTCTATAATAGTAGAAGATTTAAATAAAAAATAACCCCATCTAGAGATGAAAGAGACCCAAAAAATGGATTTGAACCAATTCACTTGAGAAACAAATTTCCTTACTGTTAGACAATGAGAGTGAGTCTCTCTAGCATTCTATTCTTTGGTAGAACAAGACTTCTGGTGGAAACACCGGGGTAGAGGGTTCGAACACCTGACCTCGTCCCAATCAAAACTGGAGTAATCCATCGATGGGATCCTTCAACGGACTAAATCTGCTACGATAGTTTTTAAAAAGACATTCCCATCCACAACCTCCTTTGACTCCTATCTGTGCCTTCTACACAGAAATATCTCAATAGAAAAAGAAGTGGATGAGCTTAGGTATATTTCCTTGATGCCCTTGGACACCACCTTATATTGGAAGAAGATTGGTGGTAGTTCTGCAGTCTGGCGTCTCTCCCTTCAAAGCGCAACGACTCTTTCTTTAGCGGACGACTCTTGTAGTAAGTTGTGGCTTCGTCTTCAACTTTCACAACAACTCGTTAACACTCGACGACTCTCTTGAACTCTTACTGCTCTTCTAGAAGCGACGGCTTCCTCAACACAATGCACAACATCTCGCTCACCTCACTCTAATAGCATGATGTACGGCCAGAAGCAAAGGAACACAATAAAATACATAGTGAATCAAATTTTATTGCACACTAGATGAAATGGTTACATCGCCTTTGTTTTTATAGAGAGTATGGAAGGATCTGGAAGTTCTGGAGCATTCACGAAGGATGGAGTGTCGGTGGGATATGGTGGTGATGGAATTATCTGGAAAACAATTGAAGCGTCGGTGGTAGGTAGATAAATTAATGCTTCCAACAAATTTTAGAGCTTAAAAGTATTATTTCAGTCTTTCTCTCTGTCAGGGAAGAGGAGGAAAACAAGCTTGTGATTACCATATGCGAGGCATGGCATACATTGAGAATGGTAACATTCATTGTTGGGAAATGTAACTACCTACTCTTCTTGTTTCAGCCTTTCTCTCTCAGGGAAGAGGAGGAAAGAAAGCTTGTGATTACAATAACATCGAGAATGGTAACATTCATTGTAGGGAAATGTAACTCCCTATTTTTCTTGTGTCTGTTCATTTTTAATTATTGAGTTATTGATCATGAATTAATAGAGTTTCTAGTATCTACGAGGAGTCTCTTCCTAGGTTGTAGGAGGTTGTTGGAACTAGTTGGTTTGAGATATTTTCTCCAATTAGATGCATCCTGTATCCTTATATGCCTCCTATATCCATGTGTGTGGTTGAGAGATTTGGTCAACTAGTAAATAAAGGTAGTTTTTGATCTTGAAACATCGTTGATGTATTCTTGAAACATTTTTGATGTAATGTTGAGAAATTTTGAATGTGTAATAATATTTGTCTACTGTCCCTACCATTTTTCATCATGGTATTAGAGTCGGACTGGGCTTGACTATGTAATAGGAATAGAAGGCCTAGGTAAATGGAAGAGAAATGAATACCTAGAGGCGCTTAATATAGGAGACTAGAATAACGTGTGAATTGTTGCTATATTGTTGTAGTATTTTTTTTTTCATGGAAGATAGAGCCATGTGGTCAAAGTGAATCCGTCGTCCTACCTTTCTATCTCTTTCCTATGCATGTAATAATAATGCATTCTTCGACAATGAGTTTTCACATGTTTGGCTGGTAATGTCATCTTCTGCAGGTGCATTGCTTGAGGCTACATCTTATATTGGAGTAGTGGCCTCTCATATATATATATATATAGGATTAAGCTAACTCCTCTATGAAATGGATACCGATGGGACGTCTCTGGCATCGGGCTCCCATACTGTAGAATGTTGGCCAATAGCGTCCAACGCCCTCCCGTCCAACACCCTCCATTCTCCTTTCCTCCTCAGTCCCTTCTGGTTATCATTTCTCCAACTAGCTACAGGTGGACATCCCCTCTAGCATTAAATGCAAGGTGGCATCCCCTGCAAGCCAACCACCTTCTCCTCCGACGCCCCTCCACCTCCTCCCTGGTTTCTGGCTAGCTTGCTCACCATTGCCTGGGCCTGTTCCAGCTCCCATTTTCGTGCTCACCATTGTCTACACCTGCTTCTGCTCCATTTCTTTCTCCTGCTCCTGTTTCATTCTCACCACCCTACTCCTACTCCCACTTATCACTGGTTTGAGGTGAGAATTATAAGACCAAATGTATAAGATATAGATTAATGTGGACCAAGGTTTTCCATCAGGGAATTGTGAAATGATTTTTAGTAAAATATATGCTATGAAATGAGAAATGCACTGCTAGCAATTACATGAAATGCGTCTTAACAACTAGAAGGCTGCAAAAACCCAACATTTATTGTTAACAATTTAAGCGTATTTTTAGATGACAAAAATATGGTGGTATGCTGCCAGTACCTGGAATAAAAACAAACAAACATTTTTGACAAAGTGTTAGATTGTAGAATACACCTAGCATTTCTCCATATACAAAAATCACACATACAAACCTTCAATTTCCTGCAAATATTTGCATCACTCCAATGCCTCTCATCAATGGAATTAACCTTGTATTATCCATCTTCTCTCCAAATAGTTGCATCCACGGAATAAGTGAACACAACTTTCTCAATGGTTTCATTCTGAGTGCACGCTTCCAGGGGATTGTGGATTGCTTGTACTTCAATTTCTGCCATCACTTCCTATATTACACAAGTTCACATGTATCAAATATTCAACCCTTCAATAAGTAGACCAAAAGGCCCACATCTTTAACTCAAAGGAGCACTAACTTACATTGTAGCCTACAAACCTCTAAGGGTGTTCAAAGGTATAGAATAGAGTAGAACAACCCTTAAGCGCATCAGTAATGATGTGGTAATATAAGACATCTGCATAGAAGATCTACAATCGATCCCCATAAAATTTTATAAGAAACTCAAATTCGCCTTCCACAATACAAATCATCAATGAAGAATGCTAGCATCCTATAAGTTCAATCATAGAAATTAATCTAAAAAAAATCAGCTTAATTTCAAACTGACACAATTCAAAGTGCAGATTGAATTGGGAAACTTCACCTTCATTCTCACTCACCTCACCAAGATAAGGGTGGAAGTGAAGTTGTTCAATTCACATAATTGTTTGAGATGTAATTCTGTTTGGAAGTGGTGTTTGGAAGTCAAATGGACTTCATCCCAATTCACATAAACAGATGGGTCCTCGTAGGATCTTCCTTCCACTTGGGTTCCATTCAACGTACCCTTGGATCTACAGCCCACAATCCTGTTGTAATTGTACAAATATACATATCCAGAACATGTTCTGAGAGGATAGTTAAAACCTGCACACTCAATCAATGAATATTTATTTGCATCAAAACACTGAAATTAATAATTTTTCTGATTCAATTTTGATTAAAATTTCCATGAAATAACAGGGTCATCGCCCCTTATCGAACCCTAATTACAACTGTTTACCAATAAATCAATACTAATAGTGCATCGATCACTACAATTCCCATCATAGTTGTATGGCAGGGGGTAGCAACATCTGTTGTTCCAATTTTCATGTCTCACGCTTACACTCTTCATGCACTTTTGGTTTAATAAAATCGCTTGAATTTTCTAAGGATCTTCATAGAAGTATGCATATAATGGTTGTACACCTAAATTCAGTAGAGAATAATATGAAATTTTATGAGGCTCTTAAGAGATCTATGCTTATAAGGGTTATACAAATTTAAATTCAATGAGTAATACTTTTACCAAAGTGTTGCTATACAGAGATGCTAGTTTCTAGAAGTAATGATTTTACCAAAGTGTTGCTATACAAAACATGTTAGTTTCTAGAAACACTAGGAAATTTCCAAATGGAAATGAATGTTAATTCTTTCCATGTTCCACCGATCAGAACCGTTTCCCTAAGTATTCAAGTGAGACTCTGAATTGTGCATGTTTGACTAAGCAATTTCATCTTGAAATCTCCTGAACCAACTCCTCAAAATACCAAGAAGTGTTGTACTTTATTAGCTTATTTTAGTGGATACAAGGGTGCAAGGGGTATTATAGTTGAATTATTGCTTTGTGATATTACTAAATGTACTGGTTTAGTGCTATATGCATCCCATGCAACTAACAGTAAGTGATGTGCATATGAACCAATGAATTTCTTATGTAAAAAATATTTGACAGCATAGTAATAGATGTCTCATAAGCATTCCCAAATGTTTGAAATAAAAAAGTTTGGCAAATGTTGGGATCTAATATCATTACCGAAATCTTGCTTAGGCATAGGCCAGAGTAGATGAGATCTAGAAAACCTTTTTCAAACCTTTGCATAACTATTCTCAGGGTTAATCAATATCTAGCTTATGTTGCACCCATGGAAGTCAATATCGAGTGATTACCTAAATAGTGTACAGATAAAGGATTTTCTGGATTGAGACCTCAAAATTTTCATTAAATTCTTGCATTTATACATCAACATGCCACCTGATTGTCCTTGGTTTATGCTGATTTGCATCATGCATGGATCTAGTAGACATGACACAATATCTGGACTTTCCAGGATTTGATACCACTTCACCCCATCTTCATATTGTTCAGGGTGAGGGTTAGAGGGAAATTGAACAACTTCACTTCCATCCTTATCTTGGTGAGGTGAGCGGCAATGAAGGTGAAGTTGACCAATTCCATCTGCACTTTGAGCTATGTCAGTTTGAAATTAAGCTGAAGTATTTTAGATTTTGTTTCTATGGTTGAACTTATAGGATGCTAGCATTCTTCACTGATGATTTGTATTGTGGAAGACAAAGTTGAGTCTCTCAGAAAATTGCATGGGGATCAATTGCAGATCTTCTATGCAAATGTCTTATATTACCACAACATTACTGATGCACTCAAGGGTTGTTCTGCTATGTTCTATATCTTTGAACACACTCAAAGTGTTGTAGGCTATTATGTAAGTTAGTGATCCTTTGACTTAAAGATGTGGGCCTTTTGGTCTACTTATTAGAGGGTTCAATATTTGATACATGTGAACTTGTGTAATATAGGAAGTGATGGTAGAAATTGAAGTACAAGAAGCCCACAATTCCCTGGAAGCATGCACTCAGACTGAAACCACTGAGAAAGTTGTGCTCACTTATTCCGTGGATGCAACTATTTGGAGAGAAGATCGAGAATCCAAGGTTAATGCCATTGATGAGAGGCATTGGAGTGATGAAAATATTTGCAGGAAATTGAAGGTCTGTATATGTGATTTTTGTATATGGAGAAACATTAGGTGTATTCTACAATCTAACACTTTGTCGAACATGTTTCTTTGTTTTTATCCTAGGTATTGGTAGCATACCACCATATTTTTGTCATCTAAAAATGTGCTTAAATTGTTAAGAGTAAATGTTGGGCTTTTGCAGCTTTCCAGTTTTTAAGACGTGTGTCATGTAATTGCTAGCAGTGCATTTCTCATTTCATAGAATATCTTTTACTGAAAATCATTTCACAATTACCCAATGGAAAACCTTGCTATGCATTCATCTATCTCTTATACATTTGGTCTTACAGTTCTTACCTTGGACTAGTGAGAAGTGGGAGCAGGAGCAGGGTGGTGAGAATGAAATGGGAGAAGGAGTAGGAGGAGGAGAAGGCAATGGAGCAGGAGCAGGCGCAGGCAACGGTGAGCATGGAAATGAGAGCTGGAGCAAGCGCAGGCAATGGTGAGAAAGCAAACCAAAAACTGGGGAGGAGGCGAAGGGGCATGGTAGGAGAAGGCAGTTGTCTTGCAGGGGACACCAACCTGCATTGAATGCCCAAGGGGACATCCACCTGTAGCAAGCTGGAGCAACCGGAATGGGAAGGGCCCAAGGAGGAAGGAAGAACGGAGGGCATTAGACGATGTCAACCAACATTCTACAGGATGGGAGCTCGATGCCGGAGACGTCCAATTGGGCTACATTTTGTAGAAGAGTTGGCTTAATCCTATATAGATATAACTCTATCGCCACTACAAATGACGATGAGGATGGTTGCAACATGTTCCCCTGCATGAGTATATGGCCAACGAGTATATACAAAGCCATATGATGAGAGAGAACTAGCCATTGTAGAACAGAGGGCTAGTCACTGGAGAACTGTGGAAGATCCACGAGCATGAAAGAAAAATCTGGCTTGAAAATGAGTTGTTTCCAAATAGGTTGCTATGTACCGGAAAGACTGACAAAGACTAATTTCAGCTACCTAATACAAAGAAATGCATTGTTGTTGCATGCTATATGATTTGCATGTGTTTCCTTTGTCTTTCTTCTTCATCAGTGCACGACGGAGAGAGTAATGATCGTGCATTGAGTTAGTTTTTGTGGCATTGTCAAAGTTCATCTTGGGCATTGAAATGTGCCTCGGAGAAACCTATCAAAAGATTAAATTTGTGCAATATTGAACAACTTTTGGCTTAATTATCATCTGGAAATTGCATCTTTTGAAATATTTTTTGTTGCAAAATACTCTGGGCGAGCATTTTTGTTCACTGGTGTGCGATTTAATACCAATTCCATGTGCCTACATCTTATTTTAAGGAACAGTAAGAAAAAGGTGAAAAAGGGATTATGTGAATGTTAAAGGGACCAAATCCCAATGGAAAAATTAATAGATCGAGAGGTCATGAAATTTTTAATGTCAACATGGTATAGGGTGCACTAGATTTGACAAGAAGAATTGTCAAGATTGCTTGAAATAAGTTAAAGAAGTTTTCCATATATAGCTCTAGAAGAACTGCAAAGGAGGTGGATAAGATAGCTCGAAATAGCCCCCAAATGGAGCACCCTCTTTCTCCTTAAATATAATTGAATTGGATGAGATAGGATAGAATTGAATTGAATTTCAAAAATACCAATTTTTTTTTCATGAATTAGTGAACTGCAAGATTGCTAACAATATACTCAAGTGTTATTCCCTAGCTCTCCAAGAATAAATTGAATGATGCATGGATAAGACTAACTCAACTCTCTCCCAAGAAAGGCACATTTCTATAGCTCAAAGTAAATAATATAAGGTCCGGAAAAGGAAAATTAGATAAGACTCATTTTCCAAAAATATATTCTTTTAGTGAACTTCAACATCCATACTAGGTCCTTACAAGTTCTCCTTCATGATAGATTTGGGGATTCACTTTTCCTTCAGAATAATTTATTTTAAACTATGGGCCTTCTATGCTCTTCGACCTATTATAACCTATGGGAGGCACCTTCTATACTGAGGGTATTTTCATGACCTACTTCTCCTTAATGGTCTTCGGGCTACCTTGGCTCAAGGGGATTCATTTGTTACCCTCACACAACAGGACCAATATGATATGAACACTTCGTAGCAAGAATTTTTGTTTCCAATAGGAACCCCACAAATACATTTCGAAGTTAAGATTTGTAGGGTTTGTGAAAAATTGCACTCTGATCGAATAGGTTTCCTTGTCTTCAATACCAATTTTGATGGATTCTAGAATTGGTTCCATGACTAGGGTTTATGAGAATCACAAGAATTTGTGTATTGGTGCCCTATAATCCCCAAAATATTGTTAAGAATATCCAATAATTTAGCTTGAAGGGTGTTTTCCAATTTAGTCCATTTGGGTTGTCAAATATAGGTGAGAATTGTCTAACACTTATTATGTCTGCATGGATATTGATGATCCCGTTGACATTAACTCGACCCTCGAGTCACTGTCTACTCACTTCCTACATATACAAGAATTTTCATTGAAATTCTATCGAGCTTTGACACCATACTTTCCCTTTGTTCCCTTCCTTGTTGTGCTTGCATAGTTGAAGTGGGTATTGGATTTTTGCTAAATTTCATCTCAATGGATATTTGATTTGGGGAAAATTCATCTCACAAAATGGCTTTGATTACCTATTTTATGGTGATGTTATCATTTCTATATCTTGGAATATTGGTATCTCCAAAGGTGTTTGGATCAAAATTTCGAGGAAAACAACAAAAGGGTCATCTATACTTGGAGGATCTCCAACTTTAATTTTGAGATTGACTCATTCACTGAGCTTTGCCATAAATTTTGGATTAGCGATGTGGTTCACCTTCATTGGTGATATTATTATGTTCAAGAAAGTTCCAAATTATTATTTTTTGTTAAAATATATTGTTGTAGTTTTCAGATTTCTGTGGTGAGTAGTTTCGAGATTAATTGCCGGATAATCCACAGTTGGTGTCATTTTCAAATATTGCCGGATATTTTCGAGATTAATTGCCGGATATATTGTTGTAGTTTTCAAATATGTGCATTAATATATCAATCAAATGGGTTTTCGTTAGTGTTTTTCCCCCTCAATGAAAAAAACTACCCAGGCACCAGTTTCAAAATCTATAGGAAACATGTTTATTTCTTGATTTTCCATAGTATATTTTTTTATGTTGTCCAATTTATTGATTTTCACTCCAATCACAATGAATGTAAGTCCTTATTTTTCCCTATTTAGTTTCTTCATATCACAAATACTTGAGTCTTAATTTTATGGGAATTGACTGTTATTTTGGTTTAACGGGGTTATCAATTCTAATTTCATTGTGTATATATATGAGGCAATATGACATGAATATTCCATAGAAAACATTGTTGTTGCAAATAAGAACACAATTTGCTTTATGTATTATAATTATCGTTCTCCATGAAATGATGTTGCTCTTATTGCAATCATAAGAAGTATATAAATATTCGGAATATTTATTTCTTGGATTTGGTATTGATGTAGTTAGCTCTATTGTGTATAATAGAATGAAAGGCTCTGAAATCCCTTGCACTTGATGACCTCAACAATCAGGATAAGGTTTACTTGAAATCAGTTTTGTGTGGGATCTGCCAGGACTTCTTCCTAGCATTTTCTAAAAAAGCTGAGAATGTAGAATTGCAACCTTTGATGTATACCGACAAACATTCAAATATAATACATATAAACTATGGCATGGGACCATATTCAAATGGGTTCTCAACAACCAATCTATGTTCTAATCTACAATTCTTGGATCTGAGTTATATGATATTGGCTATTATATCAAATAGTGCCAAAACAATCTCACTAATAAGTTACAATTGTTGGGATAATCGTACTAGAACTTTGGCAACTTTTTGAACCTTTATCTTCAAAGTTTAGATAGAGTATAAATGTACTTATCTCAAAGTACTTATGAAATGAGATAATGAGGAGCCAGTGTATTTTCATTTGCTTGGTGTTCTCACATCATATATGAACTCCTTTATAAATGTTGACCTCATGGATTCTAGGTTCTATTATCTCTCCATGAAACTCTCCTAGGATGTATCTCAGAGATGCCTGGTAACTTAACCTTTTTGTAACTATTTTCTCAATAATGGGTGTGGGTTTGGATCAAGATGACTATCTTAAATCACTGGATTGTATCTTCAAGAAAGTATAGCTATATTCATGCAATACAAGGCCTTCAAGAGCTATTATCAAATAGGTTTGTAAATCAAATGGATAAGAAAACCAATCAATTAACCAGAACATACATAGGAAATATATATGATGGGTCAACAAACTATCAAAGGATGCTTATGATTCTTGCTTAATAGCCAAAAGTAAGATGATAGTTACCATGGGACCATTAAACATAGACAAAAGAATGATTTCAACTCATAGGCATAGACAAAGATAAAAGAGAGTCTAACAATAACAATGATAGAAGCTCGCAGGCTTAATATATTAAAGAAAGTGTCTTTAAACAATAATAGTGGATTATAGAACTCAAAATCGAACCTATTGTTCATCAAATGTTTTGGGCTTTATAGCCCTTTACAAACAGTTTCAAGATCCTAGATTATTGGATCGAATTTTGCCAAAAATAGAAAATCAATAGCTGGCCCAAGAAAGTAGGTAAATATCCCATAAACTAAGTCAAATTCAAATTCTCAAATGATATTTATGTTCTTCATATTCTTTGGCAGGTGTAGTGAGCCTTCTGAGACTGTTGGATCTCATGTGATATGGGAGGAGTCGAACATGACACATGTTGAGAGTCAAACAACCTTATATCCTTGAAAATAGCTAACCGTTTTTACCTTTCTGTCTTGTAGAGAACCTATAAAACCAAAACAAACTCTTGATAATGATGTCATTAATTATTTTCCATCGATTGGAACCATTTCTGAGGCTTTTGGACAAGGAAAACTTGGACCTGTGCAAAAACATTAACTTTCTTCCTTATCAGTGCTTTTGGTAGCTAGAGTAGATAGAATTTGAACCAATTAGCTATCAAAAGCTCTGCTTTATGTGGCTAATGAACAATCCATATGTTCGCCTAAGCCACTGAAACCTAAGATTATCAAAATTTCAAAAATACCCTTGCCTTAGATAAAAAACGCCTTAGGACAGATATTTTTAGGCTTCTGCATCTTGCTCAAAAATTGTAGGGTTACTGGTTGCCTCTAGTTCATTGCATTGAACTACCACCTCTGCCAGGGTCTCAAGAGAAGCATTTGTCTGAGCCTGGTGTTTTGAAGACATAGCTTGTTTCCTCAAAGCCCTGACCTTTTTCTTCAATCCCTAAGATACTCTCCATAAGCTATTGTAGTCTTTTACAATCTTGTCCTCCCTTTTCTTCTCCTTTATGCTTTCATGGGCTAATATTTCCAAGGATGAGTTTCTTTCTGTAAAGTTCTTTGACAGGTTTTCATACCTGGTTTTTATTACACTTTCTATCACTTCTTGCTTGGCTAACTTCCTCTTAAGCTTCTTGATTTCCTTTGATTTACTCTGCTTCACTCGTTTGCTAGATGAGGCATCTGCAATTTGTGGTTCTTGTTCTTCTTGACGTGTAGGTGATGGAAGACCCTCAAAACTTGTTGTGTATATATCCACAAAAATAGAATTATCACACCCTGTGGTAACTAAATCCTTGTGCCCTATTTCAATCTGGTGCTCTTCATCCTCTGAGTCTGTGTAAGGAAGATTAAGAATGTTTTTGTTCACTGTGGATTCTTTGGCCTTTTCTTTTTCGCTATTGAAATTTAATTTCTTCTTAGTTTTGTCAAGCTTAGAGGAAGGAGAGGGTTGATTAAATGGGGCTAGAGAGATGCCTCTCCTCCTCCTCTTTCCACTTCTAGGAGTGGAAGACTTTTTGGAATGATGACTCTTTTTGTCTTCTGGCTGAACCTCAGTCTGGAAATCATTCCAGAACAAGAAGTAATTCCACTCTTTGCCTCTTCTTTGCAATAGCTCGCACACCAAAAGTTTGATCAGACTATGGTGGGATAATCTACCTACAACTTGATTAGGCTTGGCCTTGACTTGATGAGCCATTTTGGATAAACTTCTTTTGAGAAAATAGGGCATATTGAGTGGGTTTCTACCAGTCAAATGATTCATAAGTTTAAAATGGTAAATCATCACTCTGTTGTATTGCCCTTCACAAGTTACATAAACCATTATGGATTTTAATAATTGTTGTCATTTCTCTTCAAGGAAAGACACATGAATGTCTTTCTTCCATATCAAACCCCTGTGTTCTAATTTCAAATAAGTCTTGAATTCAACATTCTTAGTGACAATAGTTTTAAATCATTTCTCTCCGGTCATGGGAATATCTGTCACTTCAGCTACGAGGGATTCATCTATCTCGAATTCATCCCGACCTATGATTGATTTATTTCCATCGAAATTGAGGGCAAAGGCCTCTGCCACCTGCTAATGAGAACTTTGTAATTTTTTTCAAAAATTATAACACCCTGCATCCCTGAACATTTGACATACCTCCGAGTGTGATTCCAAGTAACTGATGTCATTGATCTCTTTCCTCAGGGTTGACGTCCCTTTCTTCATTTGCCACAATGTTTTCGCACACATGTGATTGAGGGAGCAGATTTCGGGGGAGAGTTACACAACGTAGAGTTAGCGAAAGTCGGTTCAGTTGTGACAGAAATGAGAAAATTGGGGTGAGCTTAAGAACGTAGTACTGATTACAAGGGATGTGGTAGAACGGTTGGTGATTTGCAGCAGTCATGGTGGATAACTAAAATAAATGGAGGGTATTTAAGCACATGGCTTAATCATATAATGATCTAGAAAGATTCTCTTATATCACACAGGGATCAACTTTTCGTGGCTAAAATAGCCCTGGATTCCTTTGTTTAAGCTACCGAAAGCTAAGGATTTTGGTGGCTAATGAACAATCGAAATGTTCGCCTAAGCCACCGAAACCTGAGATTTGAATTAGATCAAATAAAAACTAAACAAACGGTTATTTAAACTTTATTACATGCGTAAAGCTTTGAGAAATGAGCTTTAAAAAAAATTTAAAATACCTTTTTAAAAGACATCCTATCACCTCAAATAAAAAATCTCTCTTGATTTATTTGAGGAGATAACAGTTCTATTTATGGAAATGAGTTCCTTTCTTATTGGTGAGATCATATTCTCTCTATTGGGTACGATTATCTGCTATGTCAAGCCATATTAAACTAATTTCATTGAATGTTGTTGGTTTGAAAATCCATGTCATAGCAATATCACACTTATGAATATTCATCTAGATGAGGAATGTCCAAGATGAATTTAGATATATGAATAGCAAATAGCTTTAATTGCTATCTAGAATTTTAAAAAAAATTACCAATGTAACATATTTTGTTTTTTCTGTATGCTTGTAAAAGTTTATTAAGGCATTCACTTCTCTATATTATTTTTTTTTCATTTTTTGTTCTCTCATTAAATTTGATGGTTATAAAAATATATGTTACAAATCCTTTTTAGGTGTTCCCTTTCCTCCATTTTGAGGGTATGCTAGTCCTTATTACACTGAAAGAGTTTTTTAAGGGAGGGTTCTTCTCGAGTTTTCGTTGTTTGTCCATAGCCTATTGAAATATGACACATATTGGACTTTTTTCTGGTTGTACCAAACAAGAAGGTAAAGTATGCACATTACTGCCCAGGTTGGTTTTCTTGGCGTTTCTTCTCCTTCGCCGACTCAAACTGTTACGACTTCCAAGTTTCTTATTCATACGGCCAAAAAAATCCGTCAATGTGGCGTAAAACCTTTTGTTCGAGACAAAGAATACCAATTTGGATGCATAGTATATATTTCCATTTCTATCGCTAGTTGTATTTAATGGTTTAGCATCGGCTGACAATATTTTTAGTTGAGGTAACTCTCAATAGTCTTACTCTGAAGGGTTATTATGGCAGTTGATATCTGGTGGATAAGACGGGAATGAAGGGAACTGGGAAATGGACTATGTAGTATATTGCAGATCTCTCTGTTGCAGCTCCCCATGATTACTTCCTCGCTTGATTGTGGGTAGGGTCTTCATGATCATAGCTATTTTGTCATAATGGCATTGATGTTGCCTACTAGGCCATTAGCAATCCACAAGCCATGTACACTTCATCTGTCTTCTTCATATGTTTGATGGTTTCTCCCTACCATCGGTGCCTATATTTATGCAGTGTTGTAAATTGTAGTATCACCCATTCCATTTCTTTGATCGATTTGCTTTCTACTCTCCATAGTGCAGTGATTATCGTGCGGGACAACAAAGACCAGCGGGTTACATTTCTCAATATTTGGAATATCTCTTGCAATTGAAATTTTCTCTGGTTGATATTGAGATTTTTTTTCCTTTTTATTTTTCTATTCACAATAGACTTATGCAGATTTATCTAACTTTGAAAATGTTAAATACTTTTTATACGTTTTCTTAAGAAAAATATTTAATCTGCATAGTTTTAAGCATTATGTTTGAAGCCCTGTATATTTCTCGAACATTTCTTGATAGCTACAATTATGACTCACTACGAGGGCTATATGACCATGTCTCTGAGTTTGTGTATACTGGCTTTGACTTGTTATTAATACTCATATGCCTTCAACTATAGAATTACATGTGCAACCTCTGACCTCTGTTGCTTCTGTTCAACTCATTGCACTTCCAATCTGTGAAGCCCCATTTATAATTGGTTATAAATTTCATTCCCACCAAAACCTATTGACTCAGTTGTCGCAGTGATAACATTCGTGTCTATTAAGCATGGAGATACATTTGAACTCTCATCATGGATATCCATGTATTTTCTTTCTTAGAGGACATCAAAGAAACAATTATCTGGAGGATATCCGAGAGGAATACGTTTTTTTTTAGTGTAGTAACTTTTGAATGTATGTTGCTTGTTTCTAATTTTTAGTGTGGTTGTGGTAAATAATAGTTCAATCAAGTTTTACTTTAGACTTTTGGAAAACTATCGTGTGTATCTATAATATTACAATGCTTAGATTTATAATTTTTTAAATCTTCCATGGAGATATTGAAAGTATATTTATCTTTTAATGGAATCCTATCATCTTCTCCATATATTCTAATATGAAAATTGTGCCAAGCTAACACATTTAATACAATTTTTTTTATAAGACTATTTAAGCATTAAACGAAAGAGGTTCTATGATTTAATACAATTTTTTTTATAAGACTATTTAAGCATTAAACGAAAGAGGTTCTATGGAGGTTTGTTCTTTTATGTTCCATGTGTGTAAACGAAATATTTTAGAATTCTTTACGTTTCCAATTGCAACACAAGAAATGACTTTGAGCTCTCAATTTTAGGATCATATCATTTTCCTTTTTCTGTATTTTGTGTGCAACATCTCATTCTAAGAGTCTATAAGAACACAGCAAGACCAATGTGCAATTTAGAGTTAAAGATAATTAATAATGGGCCACATTCAACAATTTGAACTTAATCCTATTGATTTGGGTTATTGGAAGGGTCAACCACAAATGAACCATTGACTTTTTCATTGATCTTTCGGATGACCTAACTATATAATAGAGTTAAAGCTTAACCCACTTGCAAATTATGATCATTGTAGTTCCCAACGAAGCCCATGATGTGGATGCCTATGATGATAGGATCATCATAGTGCTCCCAATTGTAAATTATGATCATCATAGTGCCAACAAATCCCATGATGTGAATGCCTATTATGATAGGATTATCATAGTGCTCAATGAAGTCTATAAGTCCACTAAATTAGAAAAAAATGATTACACCCCTTGTAGAAAACATGACATGGAATGAAATAATAATAAAAAAATTACATTTTAAGAAAGTGGATCTCTCTTGATGCTTAATAAATCCAGGTTTAAGAGGGATTTATGTTAGTTTAAGAAAAAAATAAGTTTAAATGTGATTGGTTTTTACTATTAAATTAATATCAATGGTCTTTAAGCAAAATTTCATTAAAATTTTAAACCAAAAAGATAGAGTAAAATACCGTCCTTCCAACAATTAAAGCAATCACAAATGTTAGGTATAACCAAATGTCAAATGCTAGGTATAAATAAATGTCAAAGTCAACTAAATTAGAAAAAAATGATTATACCCCCTGTGTAAAACATGACATGGAATGAAATAATAATAAAAAAATTACACCTTAAGAAAGTGGAGCCCTCTCAATACTTGATAAATCCAGTTTTAAGATGGATTTATGTTATTTTAAGAAAAAATTAAGTTCAAACGTGATTGGTTTTTACTATTAAATTAATATGAATGGTATTTAAGAAAAATTTCATTAAAATTTTGAACCAAAAAAATAGAGTAAAATACTGACCTTCCAACAATTAAAGCAATCACAAATGCTAGGTATAACCAAATCTCAAATGCTAGGTATAACCCAATGTCAAATGTTAGGTATGCCAATGCTAAAAGCAATTAGGTATAGTCCATTTTATATTGGAGGAATGATCCATTTTAGATTGTGTAGTAGCTGGAGAATAATGCTATTATAGTTGGAATTATCTCCGTCATGGGCATATACTGGATCATTAATGTAGAAAACTTGTCTTCCATGCTTGTTGAAAATGATGAACTCCTCAGTAGTAGTACTACCATCAGTGAAAAATGAAGAACTTCGTGTCATTAGTATTTCCATTAGTTGAATACATGGTTTCAATTGCTTAGATCGAGTTTGAAAAGTGGACTACATCATGTAGTAAAATTCTAGAGAAATGCACAGTGGTAAGCAATATTTTTTACAAATTGGTGTAAAAATGTAGATTTCTTTGAAAGCTAAGTGGTACAAGATTGATGAGGTAGAGAACAAGTTTCTTTAGTTGATCATCTGTGAGGACCAAAAATCCCCAAAAGGGTGGTCTGATCTGAAAATGGATCGGGGAAATAAGGCCTTAGGCCAAGAAATTGAATAATCCCTTTGTTGTCGATTGAGTAGAGAATGGTGATATGAGATTTTTTTTATCTCCATTTCTCTGTATTTGACAAGATAAAAACAAGAACAATATTTTGTTAAGCACAATAGTCGCTTCTGCTCAGTTTTTCAGCAAATTTCTTAAGAAACAGTGAAAAATCAAATCATTTGGTCATTTTATTTTTGAGTAAGATAACATCACTGAATAATGAATCAGTAACTTCTATTGCATTTTCTTAGTTGTGTACATTGTCTTCAGTTACAAATGTATTGAATTCTGAGTGTTTTCATTTCAATCAAGTCCAACTTCCTTCCCTGCTTGAGAAGAGGGGTTGACTACTTGGTTTTAAATAAATGAAACAACAAGGGTTGAGGCCAAAATTGAAAATTATTTCTACCATTGTTATCATTCTCTCGACTTGTTCCAACTTCGCAGGTCTAGAGCTAGGTATATCCATACATAGAGAATTGATTACAAATGGATTTAAGTGTGATATGTGTGTGGATAGTGCCCTTATAGTCATATTGAAGTAGGGTTTCCTTGTATTTTTAATCACATGAGAGCGTAGGGTTTCATCATTGAATCATATCAACCCAGAATACTTTTTGGGAAAAAACGGTTCACCTCTTTTTATCATCAAAATGGTTTGATTGTTTTTGTTTTTTAGATTAAAAGGAGTTAAGTAACTATAAATGGAATATGACATCCATGCAATATATGGAATTTAAAAAGGGAAAAGAAAAAAAATGAGTAAATTCAAAAATTAAAAACTTTATTTTCCAACATATACATAATGCATATACACAATGCATTATGTTAGGTGTTCCCTTCCCCCACTTCGAGGGTATTCTAGTTATATGAGGACGTGAAGATAAAGGTAAAGGTAAAGAATAGTAAATTTTGTGTGTACACGAGTACTTTCAAGCACCTTGCGTCGCCATTTTTAACCCTTTATTTTGTTGATGTGATTATTACTACAAACAACTAGTGTAGCCGGTGATACCCCAGTTTTAGCAATGTGACATGTTTGTCACCTTAACGAATTGGTAACCATTATTAAGTTTAAATATATTTGGGTCCACCTTTATATTGGGATTGTAAGTTTACACAAATTATTATATTTTACTACTCTAAAGACACATATAACGCTAGCGAGGTGAGTATGCGACATAACAACAAACATAGAGTGTATTGCAAATTTGATTAAATAATATTTTCTATTGGTAATTTTCTCTCTTATTTTATTTTTTCCATTGACGGAGGAGGAATCCATGCCTTGGGTATGGTACAATCTAAGCATCCTTCCCAAGAGAGAGCATGTAACATGTGAGCAGGAAATACCATGCATACACGACTTAGAGGGGGTGAAGGTACTATGGGAGTAAACCATAAGCCATTAGTTACCCAATCGTTTGGGTTGGTACATAAATTTTTACTTATTTATCTTCTCCAATTTTGAATATGAGTCTTATAGAATATATTTGAAAATAAATCTTTCGTTTTAAATATAAACTTTTGATAACATGTAATTTCTTTCATTTTCTAGTTAAAAACTTAGAAACTCCAATTTTGAATATGAGTCTTATAGAATATATTTGAAAATAAATCTTTCGTTTTAAATATAAATTTTTGATAACATGTAATTTCTTTCATTTTCTAGTTAAAAACTTAGAAAGAAATATAAACTTTTGATAACATGTAATTTCTTTTATTTTCTAGTTAAAAACTTAGAAAGGAATCCCTTAAGACACATCTCACATCTCCTAAGAGAGATCAACCAACACCACATATCCCAAGAGAGTGAGATCAACCAAGAATGTCATTTTCATTTGTAGTTACAAATGGCAAGGGATCTCAACAAAGGAAAAGTGAAAGGGCCCCACAGGTTTTTAATCATTAATTTCTTGAAGCACGATCAACAAAGCACATGTGATGTTGGCCTAGAGAAAGGGCCCCAACGATTTTCAATAACCAATTGCGTGAAACATGATGGACAAATAGCATGTGATTTTTTTTATCACACGGGTAGAAATGTGAGGCAAACAATATGCACTTTATAATAGAGAATTTAATGCTCTATATGTTGGGATTTATACCATCCAATCTAAAGGTGTTTTAGATTGGACAGTATATATCCCATCATACAGAGAATTAAATTCTTTTTTGCGAGAGTTATGTTGATAGCCAAAATGTGAGGAAGGGGTCTCAAAGCCCCATAGATTTTGAATAATAATGATTTCTTTCTCAAAACATCATTTTGCAAGGAATCCTTATCTTGACATAAGAGGAATCATTGCCTCCGTGAAAATTTGAATGGGTAGGTACGACCCATGAATGAGAAAACTTTTTCCACTCCACAAAGGAGAAATTACCTATTAAGGGTCTCATAGGTTTTGAATGATTTCTTTCTCAAAACATCAATTTGCAAGGAATCCTTATCTTATGACATAAGATGAGTCATTGTCTACTTGAAATTGTGAATGGGTAGGTAGGATGCATGAATGAGAAATCATTATACACTCCACAAAAGGATAATTTATTACATGTGAAAGAACATGAAATGACAAGTAGGAATTCCATGTAGGGAACCATTGAGGACATGTTAGGGGCTTAATCTTATTCTGTCATAGTCAAGTCTACAAGAAAGCCCTTATAGTCCTGAAATGGAAATAACAATGGGAAGCGAATCCCAATAATGATAAAGTATGAATCCCATTAATCACAAAATAGACAGCTTTTACACTTCATGAGCTGTGTGTGAGCTATGATCCCATGTATTGCTTATGAATTTGATTGTAGTCACATTTTAAATTTATGGAGATTATTATGTTGCAAATGATTCTATCTCTTTCTTGGTTGGTTTTGTGTTTAATTCCAATTGTTGAGGAGTACATATTGATATTATCTGTCGAAATGTCCCTTACCATACAGACAAACATATTGGAGATCTGGTGGTCATAAGTTATTCCACACTCATTTGGAGCTATAATCGTCATTATCCAAGCCACCACATTGTTGCATCAGAAACATAAAAATTATTGGTGTTTCAGTGAAATCATATGATTCGTAAGATCAAATTTTTGGTGAGCCAAGATCCATTAGATGATGCCTAAATTTTTTGGTCCTCTAGAACATATTTTCCCCTTTTTACAAGTATTCACGGTTTTAAAAAATTCTAACCCATGAAAATTGACATTTGTTTAATTTGTGTAACCATACATTTGAACTCTATATTTATATGAGTATTTCATTTATATTTATGGATTTTTTGAGGCCTCAAAACCCCCCAAGTTCATCAACTTGGGCCCATCCTAAAAAAATTTAAATCTATTTTTTTGATTGATTTTCTCATTGAGTATGCTCTATTGGATTTTTAATCATTGAGCATTTTCTATTTGAATGGATCATTCTTATTTGGTCTCTTTTTCTTTTTTTCCACCTCATGTTGCAATAATGATTCAATATGGTAGTAGTCTTTTCAAGTTTGCTTGTGTCACAAATTGGTTCCTATGGCATGTACTTTTGTTCCTCTCGATTCTTTCACTAATCCTGTGTTCCACACCAAAATGTCACACTTGAGTTTCGCACCCTAAGTGTCTAAAGCGTCACAAAGTGATGTACTCACCTTGTTAAGTGTCGCAGGTGTTGTATGCACCTTACCTAGTGTTGCATTCACTTTTTCCAGTGTTGCAACCCCTTGACACCATAAAGAACATTTGTCACAGTCCCTAGTCAATGTGGTGGAGAAATATATCACATGAAGGTCAAAATACTATGTGCACATGAATTATTCATTATTATTCATAAAAAGGAAATTAATTTGGTGTGAAAATCCACCTCACATTTGTTTTCCTAATCTCAAGGAGAAGTTGAGAATCTCATGGATGGTTGAGAGATTTTCTCAAACCAAAATCCTAATCTAGTGAATCTTGAGAGATATTTTATCCCTAAAATCCTTGAGTGATATTTTATCCCTAAAAATCTTGGATATCGCAATTTAGTGGATCTAGTGAGTGATCTTCTCCATGCTGGTTAAGCCTCCAAATCCTGTATAATGAGGGCTTTCCATGGTGAAGGGGAAGAATATTATAGGTATCAAACCTTTGATTCTAGAGGAAGTATCTGCATTTTGATACCAAGATTCATGTAAGGGATGGACGAGGAGAGCTTGGAGAAGAATTGCATCATCATCAATGGTTTGTAAGTGTGTCTTTTTGGCTTTGCAATTTAATATATACTTGTCCTATTTCTTTCAAGTTCATGTCTTGTTACATTTTCTTCTCTATTGTTTCTCTAATGTTCATAGATAAACTTGTCTTATATAATCTTGTAGAGTAGGAGATAGTTGTTTTCCTTTGCTTTCCATTGTAGATATCAATTTGTGCTAGGGATCTTGGAGATCAAGCTCGGGTATTGGAAGCAGTGGGGGAAAACATCGAAACATGTTCATCATATCATTTCTCTCCTCATTTTGATTTCTTAAGATAAGTTTAAAGGGATGTTAGTGTCCACGTGTACTATTTTTGTCTTTTTATAGGGGTCTAGCAATCCAAGGGAAGTTTCATCCGTCCACACAAGAAAAATTCCATAGCACCATGACCCGTGAAAGTGTCATAAATTGTCACCTAGTCTCCATAAGGGATAGGTTGATTGTAATGTTTTTTTCAAAATTAATTGACATCTCTGCCAACTAATTAGTACTAAATTCTCTAGATGTCAATTAGTTTATTTTATTGGTTAAAATATTTTAATTGTTGATGGATAACTCCAATTTTAGTTGGCAACTTGAAATCCTATATAACATAGATGTCATAAACGTTGAGGGAACTAAATTCAAGTAAATCAACAACAAGAATGGGCCTTGAACTTTGATTAAAAAATAATTTTGTGCATAATTTTCGATACTAGTCAAAGTGGATTTTTTTCCTCTGAAGAAGGCTTACAATATGTTTTCTTGGAATACGAACCAAATGAAAATAAAAAAATATAAATCCAATGTCAATAAGTACAAGAATGTGCACCGAGAATTTTCCATCAAATGAACCTCATCGTTTATGGAATCTATTGAAATGATGTTGAGTGGGGTTGCATGACCACTCATATATATTCATTTCTTATTGTTTCTACACTACAAATGAGATCATCTCAATCACATATCATGTGGGAAAGATATAGGTTTTCTAATTTGAAATTAATCAGATCACACTAAGGCTTAGGTTAACTATTTTCCCCCCCTCTTAAATTTTTTTGCTTCAATTGGATCATGCTCCTTATTCAATGATATTTATCAAGTCATTAGAGGGTCGTCAAAAATTATTTTCTGAGATACTTATCACTGTATTTGAGCTTATTACATATAGGAAAATGTTCATGAATACAAGGCTTTAAATGGCGCATAACTCGAAAGGTTTCAAATGTGCCACATAAAACAAGACTTGATATTTTTTATTTTCACGTCACATGATTCTTTTTGAGTGACATGTTGAAAAAAAAACGTTTTAGGTGTGATACATAAATATTTGAACTGTGTGATTCATAATGCTCCAAAGACATGTCACACCTAAAATTGTTTTAGGTGTAATACACAATGTTTGAAAAATATTTTTCACTCTAAATAACTTTTGTTGCAATGCACAAGCTTCCAAAAGTGTAATAACATGCAACATGTAGCACCAAATTTGCTTTTGTGTACAATACACATGAGATAAAGTTTTTTAACCCAAAGTTTCTTTAAGTGTGCATTCATCCAAGGTTTTTGTGTGGTACACATCATTCAAAAGGGCAATGAGGTGTGCATAAGACAAAGGGATGTGCATAATATAAAGTGTGCACAAGAGAAAGATTTTTTTGAAGTGTGCACATCATTCCAATAAACTTTATGTTATGAATTAAATAAAATTTCACAAAGGGGTATATTAAACCGCGGTTTTTTTTGGTACTCATCATCCCAAAGTTTTAAAGGGGGACATAAAGATGAAGCTTTTAAAAGGGTGTGCAAGACTAATTTTTTCCCAAGTTTAAAAGACACATCACACCAAAAATTTAAGAGTTGTGTGACATAGTACATATCACACCAAAAATTAAGAGAGGTGTGATACAAGGTGTATCACACCAATTTTAAATTTTAGTGTACCGGTGTTTTCCCAAGTTTAAAAGACACATCATACAAAAAATTTAAAAGTTGTGTGACATAGTGCATATCACACCAAAACTTAAGAGAGGTGTGATACAAGGTGTATCACACCGATATTCAAAAGTGGTGTGACACAATGTGTTTCACACTGAAATTTAAAATTGGTGTGAAACAAGGTGTATCACATCGAAAGTTAACAGTTGTGTTGACATATCACATAAGACAAAACATAGTTTTTGGTATTTTAACAATAAACAAGATATATGAGGAACTCGAAAGATTCTATCCTAGATATATTATGTGCTATGTTTCACCACTTTTTACTTCCGGTGTGATACACAATGTGTCACACCAATTTTGACTTTCAGTGCAATATGCCTTATGTCACACCTCTCTTAAATTTTGGTGGGATATGTCTTATGTCAAAGAACTTTTAAATTTCAGTGTGATATGTTTTATAAACTTGAAGAAACCTTAGTCATGTGCACCATTTTAAAAACGTAGTCTTTATGTCGCCCTTTAAAACATTAGGATGATCCACCCCTTTTTGAATTTGTTTTTTATTCATACCATAAAATTTCTTAGAATGATGCTCACACTTAAAAAAAACCTTCTCATATGCACACTTTAGCTTATGCACACCTCACCACCCCTTTGTCTTATGTGCACCTCACTAAGCCTTGGATGAATGCACAATAAAAGAAACTTTGTATTAAAAAACTTAATCTCATGTGTATTGCACCAAAAATGAGATTTGGTGCGACATGTCACATGTTCTTAGTCTTTTGGAAGTTTTTGTATTGTAAAAAAAATAATTTATAATACAACATGTTTTTCAAACATTGTGTATCTCACATAAAACAACTTTTAGTGTGACAATTCTTTAGAGAATTATGTATCACACCCTTCAGATTTGTATCGCACCTTTCAAATTTGTGTGAAAAATATTTGGAGAACTATGCATTACACTTAAAATGTTTTTTTTGTGTGACATGTCAATATTTAAAAAGAATCATGTGATGTAAAACTAAAAATTGTCCATGTCTTGTTTTATGTGCCACGCTTGAAGCCTTTGGAGTTATGTGCCATTTAAAGCCTTGTCTCAGTAAACCTTTTCTTGGCTCTGATAAGATCAAATGATAATCTCAACTGGAGTGATAAGTCATTTGGAAAATAAATTTCATGACTCCCTTAATGACTTGAAAAATATCATAGAATAAGGATCATAATCCAATTGAAGTAGAAACTTTGAACAAGGGTGTAAAATAGCTAACCCGGGCCTTGGTGTAACCTGATTGATTTTTTATTATAAAAACTATAATTTTCCCACACAATATTGATTGAGATGTCATTTTTTGTAATGCAGAAAGGATAGTCATGGATTTTGTATGAGTGTTCATGCAAACCCACTCGATATCATTTCATCATATTTCATAACCGATAAGGATCATTTGATGGGAAATTCTTGTTGCATTTTATTGTACTTCTAGACCTCAGTTTTATATTATGTTATTTCCATTGGGTTCATAATTCCATAGAACCTACAGTAGGATTTCTTCGAAGGTAAAAAATCCACTTTGACTAGTAACCATAATTATGCACAAAATCATTTTTTGATAGAATATTGGGCCCCATTCGTATAGTTCTATCAAATCTTGTAGCATTTGTGTTACACATGCTTTCAATATTCCAACTAAAACTAGGGCTACCCATCAATAATTGATAGAGTTTATCTTGTGAAAACAACCAACATCTAGAGCACTTGGTACTAATTGTTTTGCAGAAGTTCTAATTATTTTTCAAAGACAATTCAGAGTTATCCTATGCCTTGTGAATGTTACAATCAACCCGAGTGACGATATATTGCACTTTCATATGTCAGGGTTAGTCACATAACTAAGAGGTGCAAAAACATGTTTAACAAGAACGACTTTGTGACTCAAACAAACTCGACAAGACTATTTTCATACTCAATCATGATTGCAATGTGAGGTGGAACAAACAAAAAATGCAATTGATTAAGAATCACCCATTCAAATATCAAATTCTCAGCAGTTAAAAAAACAAGAGAACATGGTCAATGAATAAAGAAATCAAAAGATTTAGTTTGAACAAATTTCGGAGGGGCCCTAAGTTAGTGGACATGGGGAGTTCTTAAGGCCTTAATAATTTGCAATACACTAGATGAATATGGAATCTCTTCCAGTCCTCCCTAAATTATTAGCATCAAATACATAGGATCATGTTGTTACCTTCATGGTTATTCCATAATAAGCATGAAGTAGGTAATTGAAACCCTTCATCGTGGTTGATTCATCAGTGATTATTGCATACAAGCTATTGGACCTCATTCATTGTGTTAAGAGGATGAATGTTGATGAGTATTAATTCCTTAAACTATGTTGGCTACCTAGGTTGAAATATTCATCATAGGGTCAATATATAATTGAGATATATATGATTTTCACTAGGTGCATATATATTATTCCTTGGGTGTTTCTCCACTACCTATGAGCATCCATATCCTCGATGGAGTCACCATTACATCACGCATCTTTCTTTGAGCTAGTGAGTGTCCATATCCTTGACGGGGATATATGCATGTCGTTTGGTATTATTTTTATTCCTTTCCTATTCCTTCCTAGTTAATTTAATATATACTTAGCATCTATTGGATGGGGGATGTGATAACCATCCTTTTTATCATGAGAGGGGATGACTTCTAGCTATTGGGATTTGTATTATAGCTTCTTTGCATCTAGATAATTAAAATACTCTCTTTTTGGTTTTCAGCCTACAGACTTTAGCATTTCAACCTTCACCTGAGAATATACTTAGTGTATGACTGGATCCATTGCTACATGAGACTTAATCTCCAAACAACATGCAAGGATAACCACTACTTAGTCATTATAACAAGCCATGGTCCAACCACAGACAGACTATTCCAAATCATCCTTGATTTATCTTCAGTATGTCCCTTTATTTTATCTCATGAACCAGGAAAGACATGTAGACTATTTTAGACATGCATTGTGTGCCTGGTGATACCAAACTGAGACAATACGGATGAGAAACGTTTACACCATCAACCACAATCAATGAGTTCAAAACAAATTAATAAAAAAATCAACTTTCCTTTATGGGAAGAAATATTTTCAAACAAACACCTCGCAATCACATTCAAAATAAAAATATCAAGCTCTACTTGAAACTAGAACGCAACTAAAACATCAATCCTTTAACAAATGATCAGTAAAAGAAATTTAGTAAGAAAGGAAAATATTTTTAAAAGAACGAAAAAATGTTAGTGTTGAATGTGTCTTAAAAATAATTCACGCCTCATAACACAACAAGTATTCATTCAACCTATTGGAAAATACTAATCCCTCTAAAATATTAGACACATAGAAACTTGTATAAACATTCTCTAGTGCTAGGAAATTTGAGAATTAAATTTCACTTCTAATTTAACAAATTATTCTAGCTCATCCTTGTGGCTTTGTGTTCCAAGAAAGTTAGCGACTGAATAATGTTGGACACACCTACCACACTTAGAGGGGGGGGTGAATGAGTGTGGGGCTCTTTTTCCCAAAACTTCCCTCYTGCACAAAAACTCATCAATTAGCATTCAACATTTATTCATTACCCATTGTTGTCATTTATAACCAGTTAGATGTGCGCACATATCAGCAACATATATCATCAATATATCATCAACAAGTCATCACCACAATGAACACAAAGAACACAAGATGTATGTACAATTTTCTTTTTATTACGGACTACAATCCTTGGGGTTTATCAGCAACAACTGAATAGCGTACAACTCTACAAGAGCACCAGCTCTATATGCAAGACTCAGCTTGCATTCTCAGCATCAACTGAGATGAGGCAACAATCCTCAACAGATATCAATCTGTAC